>PITA01002490.1:0-160096 GCA_004023965.1 Spilogale gracilis
AGTGGAAGCTTTAAAAGTAAAACTAGAAAAAAGTTTAAAAAAGTAAATGAGGTGGAAAACTTTATCAATGAGTTGTAGAGCTTTTGGTACTTGTAGTCAGTGCCAGGAGTTTAAATTGCCTTTCCCCTGATTTGGGGTTTTGCATTGGAATGTTGTCCTCCTGAGCTTCTGGCGTGCTTTCTGGGGGCGGGGTGTGTCGTTCCCTTTCAGTCCTTCTACCTAGGCTGAGTCTCTCGGCCCCCCTGCTAGAGGCCTGTCTCAATGGTAACCAGATTATCAGGTTACAATTCTCTGGTAGTGGAGCGTTGTTCTTTTGCGTTTTTTTCAGCAGTCGAGGAAGTCAAGTCGGAGCAGGATGTCTGTGCCCAGACCTCCCTCCCAGAGCGAGCCTCTACATAGGGAGGGGCTCTTTCCAGCCTCCCAGCTGGCAGTCTGTCACAGCCGGGCTGGTGCAGACGTTGTATTGATTTCTGCCCCCGTTCCCGCTTGTCGTTTCACTCCCGCACCTCAAAGCCACAACTCCTTTTGGATCGCGCGACTTTGTCTGCGCCCTGGGACCTGGGGCCTCTCCGGTCCCATGAAAGTCTGTAAAAAACGTCTTCCCTGGGGGGGTCTGCGCGCGGCCCACGGTGTGGAGAGAAACGGGAGAGAAGGGCAGCGGCGTAGAAATAGAATCCACTCCCGCTGCTTTCCCGGCAGCTGTGGCGGCTCAGGCGGAGGCAGGTGGCTGTGCACCCCGGGGCCCGCCTGGCGGAGGGAGGCGGCTGCGCGCGCCGGGGCCAGGGCCTGCCAAGCCTATGTTTTTCAAAAGTGCACCTATGGCAAGATAAGAAGATTTGTCATGATAAGAAAAGAACTGTAGAATAATTTTTTTTTAGCACAATGAATAAAATGTCATTTAAGGCACAAAAGTTTTGGAGACAATATCCCCATTTGGAACATTTCTAGTAAGATGGTAGACTGAGCATATTTCTTTATCTCCTTACTTGTCAATCTCATTTAGTGACATTAATTTCTTTTGTCTTTATTCACTGGCATTGCAGAGACCCAGGTGGGGGCTCCTCAGGTGACCTCAGACTGTAACCAAATTCTGGCTGACGGAAAGCAATTGGGGTCACATCGACAATGAAAGAAAAGGGATCCAGAGCCTAGTCATTATTTTCTAAATTTGTCTGTTTTTAAGAATCACTTGGGGCTTTTATCTAAATATTTAGATTTCCAGGTCTCTCAAATAGAGAATCTGAATCTGGTGGAGGGTGGGGAAAACTTGAATCTGTAATTGGTTCTGTCCCCTGAGATGTTTTGATGGGGCAAATCTGGAAATGGTCCTCAGCCTACGGCTGGTCTGTCTCAGCCTTTAGTGCTCTGGAACCAAGGATGCTGGATAGCCCACAGTGTTTGAGCCAACACAGTGCACGAAAATAAGATACTGAAAACAGGACAACATGGTGTAGAATTTCATATGGAACTCTATCATTTAGACACTTCATTAATGTTTGTTAACTTAACAAAATTATAGATATCCCAAGGAGCTAGGCTAAATATAGGCTGACCTGGTAATTTTCCAGCAGATGATAACATCCTCTTTGAGGGACAAGAGAGAACTACTTTCATGCAAGTAATTATTTTTAACTGCTCTATTCCTGCTATTATTTTCTTCAAACGTTATTCCAATGCTATGTTTTAAATATAACACTGGGAAAGACATACATTGCTCCTCCAGGATGGACACTCTAAAAGAAAGGAAATAACTAAGTACAGAAAGATAAGTTTTTTTTTTTCAGAAAGATAAGTTTTTAACAAGTTTTAGTCTTCAATTCTCCCCTCCTCACTGTTCATCAACGTGGCGTGCATCATGCTTGTCCTCCTATTTCTATCTCTCTTCTCTCTGTGGTGGTTCCCAGGTATTTTTAACTGGGTGCTCAGTAGGTAGTTTTTAAATGAGCAATGGGTGGTGTTGCCATAGAACATGGTGGATGTGGGACAGTGCAAGTAGTTTAGCCCAAGTGTTCGAGGTCCCACATGATTGGGCTCCTGCCTCCTTCCCCAGCTGTGTCTACCATGCACGGCTCCCCTTCTGTCATGCTAAGGAATTTGAGCTTTACCAGAAAGTAGTGGGGACCCAATCCCCACACCAGAGTTTTAACCAGTGCCGTGATATATGATCCACTTTGTGTTTGGCAAGATAACTCTGGCTGCAAGGTCAAGGATGGATGAGAAGAGGACAACTATGGAGCTGAGAAGATTACTGAGATCAGTAGTAGTAGTTTAGGTGGGATAATGCATAGGACAATCCCCTGGTGATTTTCCAGGGCCAAACTCAGACCATTTAAATCATCTCTGGAGATAGAATCCAGGTATCAGAAGTTTCTAAATTGTCCCGGTGATTTCAATGAGAAACCAAGGTTCAGAATGACTAGCAGAAGTTTAGATAATTGCAGAGTGAGAAAAGGGGGCACAGATACAAGGGTTGTTAGATGTAGAATAACAACATAATTAGTGAACAGAGCAGGAGCAATGAAGATAGGAAAGGAATTGAACTACTTATAGGTTCTGCTTGGAGTCATGGAAATCGGGAGGCAGGTGACCAAACTTTCTGTTTTGTCAGGAAGTATCATAGTTTTATACTGAATCAGGTCCCTCATCCCAGGAAAGTTGAGCATACTCCAGAGAGGCATCACTGTCTAAGTCAGGCAGCGAAGGATCAGAGTATGGTTGGGGAAAGATGATTAATCTTAAACACCGGTGATAGCTGCTGAGTATTGGTGGCAAACACCAGCCTAAAGCTCAGAGCTGAGGATCATATGGGCTAAACCCCCCACATTCTAAATTCTTAAGATGACAGCTATTGGGGCTGTCCATTCCTCAAGAGGGCCTGCTAAGAGAAACCAGGAAGCAGAACAAACACCACCACCTCACACCCTAACAGAAGATGAGGGTGAAAGTGAGAAGGCTGTTGCCCTTTGTAGAGGTACACTATTCATGTAGAACTATTTATTCCTCCAAGAAGGGTAGGGGTGGGGCTGGGTTGCCTTTCCTTCTCAAAGGGAGGGAGCTGTTGAGAAGACTGCCCACAAGTTCATGGGTATCTGGTGTGCTAGTCCCTATTGGGACAATTATGAGGTCCCAGGCCCTCTCCCAGCCCCTAAGCTACAAGGGTAGAGGAAAAGTACATTGAAAGAGATGGTATAATGGGGAGCTGCCAGGTGCAGCAAGGGCAAGACTGCCGCCACTCAAAGTCTGAGAGATTTGGAAGATAGAGCGTACGTAAGCCTGAAGACCTAGGATTTGGCTGTGGTGAGTAGATCACATTTAGAGCTTTGGTTTTATCTGGGAAAGCACAGCACTGGGTAAAAAGGGGTACATATCAGAGGAATAGGACACCAGGCTGGTAGTTTAGGAGCTGGCCCTGAAATTGAGAGTGAATCTCTCTCTCATAAGGGCCCCCTAGCCCCTTGAGTTTCTGCTTGGGAAAAAAATCACTTGTCAGATGCCACTGTAGGTCTCTATCTGTCCGTACTGAGCACAAGACGATGCATGGGGTCCCATTCTCCCTTCTTTATCCCTCCTCCCCAGCCATTACCAAAGTATGTGATGGAAAGACACTGATAGGTGTGGGTGAACCAGGTCACACCCCACAACCCTATTCTGCTGCAGGGGTTGAGACAGGAGGTGGGAGAGAAGAGAGCCATTAACTGGATGTAAAAATGGAGGTTTGAAACAAGATCATTGAATCTTGATGATAGAAGTCATTGTTTTAGCAGCTGTCAATAACTATTCTAGTAACTGTGACTAAAGAGTTATAACATTGGGCTAAAACATTAAGAAAGTCCACTTTCTATGGAAAAGGGGATTTTGACACAGAACTTATTGCCATGTCATATGCAACTTTATGGAGCAGCCCGGTAGTGAGACACTGAAGCTTTGTGCCAACAGCAAAGTGGATCCTCCAGGGCCTCAGATGACTATGGCCCTGGTGGACAGCTTGCCTGCAATGTCATGGGAAATCCTGACACACATCCTGGAACTTTGAGTCACCTGATCTGTTATCACTTCTGTCAAGCACAACTGCTGTTGCCTTGAATAAGGAAGAATATATTGCAGGCCCAAGAGGGAGGCCCGAGGCCTTGGAAAGCCAGGAAACAAAATAGGCTATATTTGGGTCTGTCTCCTACACATGCCTGGGTCGACTTCCTTCACCCATACTGTGATAGATCTGCTCTACAGGGCAGGCGGTGCTCCTAGAGACATGTAAAAGTCCTCAGATGCTTTTGTTCTCTTTCAGAGGCTTTCAGTTAATGGAATTAACTAGCTTATTTATCTTTAGAATAAGGAGTAATTTAAAAAACAAATCTATGGACGCCTGGGTGGTTCAATTGTTAAGTGTCCAACTCTTAGTTTCTGCTCAGGTCAGGATCTCAGGGTCTTGAGATCCAGCCCCACATATGGCTCCACACTAAGCGAGGAGTCTGCTGGAAATTCTCTCCCTCTGCCCCTCCAGCTTGTGCTGGCTCTCTCTCTCAAATAAATAAATAAATAAATAAATATTAAAGAAAACAAATCTATATTAGTAGGCTCATTTGGGGAAGACATCTGCTCCAAGATTCTAGAGGAGAAGGGGAATTAAAAATCTGATCCTGGTCTAAGACATTCCTAGATTGAAAGTTGCCTGATGTCTAACTCAATTCAAATGAATGTTTGGAATTTGTGTTAAATACATAAAGTTTCCAAGTTTCCTTGTACTATTTTTTGCCAGATTTCTTTTTTAGCTCTATGACTTTACATTTCACAGACTTAATATAGAAATGGCTTGGTAGGTTAAGGTTACAGAACAAACAGAAGTCTTGGTCCTGAATCTCACTGCTGGATATTATGTGCTCTTTATTCCTTTCCTTGGAGATTAAGATTTAAGTGGTTTCATCTTGGGGATGTGTTTCATACAGATGAAACTAGGTGCCCTTTTTCTATATATAATTGATACAGTTGGACTGAAATTTCATTTTCCACTTCCTCATACGAAAATAATATAAGCAGCTTATTAAATAGCCCCTAGACCAGGAAATGTACAGGCATTATAATGAATAATACTAAGCTCATTATGACCTTAGTGAGCTGGTTTAGATTCAGGCCAGTACCGGGACAGATATTTGCTAACCCTGATGGCATAAATGCATGTCTGATCAATTTCAACAGTCATTATTTAGTATATGGGATAAATTTAATGCACATCACTGCCAAATATAGTTATGTTTGCGAAAAAATGAATTACAGCACAGTTTCATGCCAGAAATAATACTTTCAAGGTCCATCGATGTTACATGTAAAAATGGCCCCCGTCCCAGGCATATAGTTATATCATGACCCCCCAAGAAAGAGTAGTTGATGACAGTCACCCACAGACTAAGACAGAAACACAGTCCCTTTATGAAACAAACTGTCTTGTTATACCTGGCCCCTTAAATTACCACACTACATTTAAGCCAACAGGGTGGGGATGAATTAGATTAAGTGGATTAGCTGGCTGTATTGTTGGACTCTATTTAGTGATAAATGACATTTGTAGTTGTTGCTGGTATTTATCTTACACCCCTTGTAGCCTCCCATCATTAAACTGAACTGCCAGATGCTCTATTAGGAAGAATAAACTCCCCTGGGCTTCTTCTCAGGTCAGGAAGTCAGTGAGTGGCATTATGGACATTTTCCTTTTTAAAAATTCAATCCTGATGTGGATTCACAGCTTGAATTAAGTCCTGTTGTGCAATTGTGTGACCAAGGGGCGGGGGTGAGGGGGCGCGGGGAAGTATATGACTTTCCTGAGCTTCAATTTCCTTACCTGAGAAATGAAGCTAACGCTGGGGCCTGTAGTTGGCACTGAATCAACACTGGTCACCATCAGATAAAGTGTTTCAGCAGGTTTGCTTTGAAATTCATTTCTACCTTACAGGACTTCACGATAATACACCTGCGGCAGATTGTTCATTCTATTCTTTCATGTCTCCTCTCTCTCGGATAAACACGGGAAACAAAGCAGAACTCTTAGGCATTAAAGACTAGATAGTGTCCTCTAGTGGTAAACAGGCAAAACACATGAAGGCCATTTATTTCTTTTACTTTTTAGGATTCGGACTGAAACTGATCACAAAAATAAATTGTAAAGCTATAAGGTAAAATATAACTAATATTTGGACAGGACTTTAACTTTCACATCTTCCTGTACAAGAATAAGGAAAAACTTCCTTGTCTATTATAATATAAATTGTAGTTTAATTAGATGAGCAACAAAGTTATTGAGCCAGAAATTATTTTCTTTTTCAATCGAGTGTGAGCCGTTTTGATTCATTTTCACACTCCTGATTAGGTATTACATGAGGAAATTATTTCAGTAGTTTGGTGGGATGTATTAACAGAGTTCTTCCTAGGTTCATATAGTAGTACGTAATTTCATTATTTCACAAGATATCTGATAATATAGAAAAAAGTAAATGTGTTATAGAGTCTTCTCCAGTGATTCTAAGTACTAGATATTAGTCAATGAACTTCTCTTAACTTGACATGATCAGAGATGTTGCCATCCAGCTCTGATCTTTCACAATATCCATTTCTACCAACACTATTGCTCTTGAAACTCAATCAGGGTAGTATCAGATGGTGATGAAAAGCATGAATGTGAGTGTTGTGAATGCCTGGGTGCTTCAGTCAGTTAACTGTCTGCCTTCAGGTCAGGTCATGATCCCAGGGTACTGCTCAGCGGGAGAGTCAGTTTCTCCCTCTCCCTCTGTCCTCCCTCCGCTTGTGTTTTGTCTCTCGATTTCTCTCTCAAATAAATGAAACCTTAACAAATAAACAAATAACAGTATGAATTCTGAAGCCCAGTTGGTCTAAATCCAGCTTTATCATTTACTGACTATGTAGATTCTATGCCTCAGTATGCTCATCTATGAAGTATCAGTGTTAATACCAACTGCTTCATGAGGTTATTATAAAGATTGGTTAAGCTCTTATATGGAAGTTGATTAGAACACAGCCTGGACTTACTATTAGTGAATAGTTTTTATGTGTCATCCTTTTCAGTATTACAGAGAATGCATGAAAGTCTTAAGATACAGGTCCTTCCCTCAAAGAGTTTATAGTTTGCATGAGAAGATTTTGTGGAATAAGTGGTAGGGATGTTTTACCCCACTTCTTGGTTTGTAGGAGGAGGACTTTTCCTTAAACATAGCCCATAGCCTTCTTGTTCTCCCTGGGATAGGGGAATGGTTTCTCTGGAACGGAGTGACTTCGGGGGCAACCACATGAGGAAGAGACACATTTTCCCACACAGAAGACCATTTGACTCTTGCTTAGTAGTATATCCTACAATTCAGCTCAGTCAACAGTAGAGGTGATAATTTGGGCTCCATCTGCCAACCATTTTGGGTATAGTTCTTTATTTCTCAAGAATTCAGTTTGAGAGTGGAGAGCTCTTTATTGACAGATGGAACCTCCTGAAGACCCCAGTAGAACATATAGACTGACAAAAATAATTCAGTGCTTATTTGTATGGTGTGAACCTACCATACAGATATTTCCAGAAAGGAGTTTGGAATAGGCTGAAGTGATAGGAAAGAGTTTCACAGAAGTGGGACTTAGGCTGGCTCTTAAAGAATGGGATTCAATTTGGATGAGGGGGAAGGAGGAAAAGCAACCCTTAGCAGAGATTTTTTCCTAAGACTTAGAGCAATATGTACTTCAATGCAATTGGAATAAAACATAAAATACTGGTTAAAATTAGAAAGTCCTATCTCTGCTTGGTGACTACATTGCGACACAGCCAAGCTATGGCTAAGAGATAGTGACACAATTCCCCGCTGCCTGGTTTTCCGATCACATGTGACCTAACTGCCAGGAATGTTTCAACTACTTTATACATATTAAGACACTTATGCCTTACAACAGCTCTATGATAGAGATATTATTATTTCCTCCAGCTGAGAATAACAAAGCATAGACAGTGGCAATCTGTCGAAGATCTGTAAGAGACAGAACTGGGTTTGAACTCAGGCAGTCTGACCCCGGACTTCATTCTCTCACATCACTCTGCTTTGTGATTTCTCAGTCCAAGAGACGGTGTTGCAGTAGTCCTTCCTTGTGATGGGGCTCAGTGAGGAGACTAGCCTGACTACAGTAAAAGTTTGGACTCTGAAGGCTGTAACTTGAGTGGAAAGGTAGGTGGGCCTGGTTTAATGGGAGAGTGGGGAGAGGAGGATGTGGAAGAAGGGCTGAAAAACCAAGCACAGAAGTTTGGAGGTTGAGATAAAAAAATGAAAGGCAAGATTAATCCTATCATGCTCTTGCTAAAGGACAATTTTGTATTGCTCAGGGTATGAAGTCCAAAGGTTTCAAGGATTTCAGTTTGGGGGAATGGACACTATGTAAACATGAGGAGGTGGGAGAACAAAAAGAGAGCTTGATCCTCTATGCTTTGGGGGAGGGCAAGGATGGGCGGGGCATGGTGACATCTGTTCTCATCCTTTCCAAAGGCCCTGCTTAGAGGACAAGCATGGCTGGACGTATGAATCTGAGATTTTATACATACCTAAGAGCTGAAACTGTGAGAAGTGAAACTCCCTGGCAAAAAGATGCCGAAGGAGATAGAAGAGAAATATGAATGGAAGAAGAAATGTGGGCAACCCAGTGCTGTGGGCAGTAACTGATCCCCTGTACAACTAAAGAATTTCTGGCCAGCTAGCTCAAAGAGGTAGTTGAACATGAGAATTGGTACCAAGCCAGGAAATTTAACAATGAGCTTGAAAACAAGAAAGAAAGGAAATGAAAGTTGGCCTCTTCCCTTACAGCATTGTCATATCAGGTAAAGAGAGGAATGTCTGGTTAACGTCAGCCCACGCTATCATATGTGTATGCTCCTTCCTGTGCAAGGGCATAGTCATGCTATTGAGCAGATATTTGTATCAGTCCTGTCCCTCCTGTCCCAGAAAGACAAAAACCATGATGATTCATTGAAATAGGGGATTTGTAATGCAGGCAATGGGAAAGAGAAGGACAAACAAGGGGCAGTGAAGCAACCCGGAGCTTAGCAAGCCCCTTCTACTCCAAGTCTAGAGTCAAAAAGAAGAGGCAGTTTTGCTGGAAGTCAGAGTCAATTTTACCTGTAGAACTGGGTCATGGTGGGCCTGTGGGGGAAAGGTGGAAGATGAAGAGCAGCAGCTGAATAAGGACAGGGGGATACTCTGCTTTTTCTCTTCTTCCCACTCAAAAGTCCCCCTCCAACACCTTCAGTGACCAAGCCCAGCTGGATTATTAGCTGACAGGCAAGCCAGGGGAATGAAGCCAGCAGAGGTCAGGCCCAGGATACAGAGCAAAGCAGGCAGACTGGCAAGAGGGCACCTGGGGACAAACACACCCCAGACCTGCATGGTTCTCTTATAACATTTGGCCTGATGTGGGGATGGTCTTCTCCTTGTCCAGAGGAGCTAAGGCCCCCCTGAGGTGAAGTCACTGATCATCTGGACAGTCTCCACAGTCCTGTCACCTGCCTTCTACTACCAGAATCCAATCAGACTCATTCTTCAGCCTCAGTTACAGAAGAAGCAAGGTATCCAATGGTGGCTCTCATGGTAGGGGCAATTTCTTCTGCATGCTGAGGCTACTGGAGTTTGAGTGAAGGGTGAGGGGCAAAAGCCCAGGAGCACCTCCCATCCCCTGCCTTTAAAAGCTGGAAGGGAGCTGCTCTGTCCTGAGACAGGTGGCAGAATGGCACCCAGGCTGAGTGCTGGAGGCTTATGAGTTGTGGTAGGAACAGAGAACTATACCTCATAAGCCAAAGGGTTTATGTTTCAGATACTTCCTCTTTGATCTCTTTCAGTATTTTGGTGAATTAAAAAAGACATTCGGAGTCTCTATGTGTAGCACTGGCGTTAAGGAGGTGAGTGATGAATGGGGTGGGGTGGTAGATTTTTGTTCAAACTTGTGTCATAGCTCTGAAGTGGTAGTAGATTCCTGGGGCCAGTGTTGGTGGGGAGGTTGTCGTGACAATAGCTCAAGAATAAAGTGAAACTCAGCTCAGAAGCTCCAGGCAGAGGGAAGCAGCTGGCTATGTGCCCTGACTATAATCTTAATGCTAAAACTTGGTGGTTTGGGGGTTTTATAGCTAGTAGTTACTGATCACTGCCTAATGCCCTGCACCATTATAAGCACTTTGCCTGCATTAATTAATTTCACCCTAACAACAATCCTCTAAGGCAGGTACAAATGACAGATATGAAAATGGAGGGTTAGAAGTTCAGCAACTTGCCCTGGGGAAAGTGTAGAGCCAGGATTTGAATTTAGGCAGAGTGTCTCCAGAGCCTGCATTATTTAGCTATTACAGAAAAATCTGAGCATTGGAAAACAGAAGAGGTGTCTGAGGGAAGAGAGACAGAGAAGGTTCTGGAAAGGGTAAAATGAAAGAAGAGAATCTGAGGAGAAGATGAGAATAACTGGAGAGGAGAGGACAAGCAACTGATTAGGTGAGAGTGTATGTGCTATTCAAGATTACACCAGCCACACATGGAAATGTTTGTGAGGAAACGGAAACCACTGTTGTACAGTCTGTGTCTAATGATTCCCATACCTAGATTCCTTGTACATTTGTTGTTTATCTTTTCTGTTGGATCTTACTCATGGTCTTGTCCCATAGTTCTGGCTATCATTGAATGTTGGGTTGTGTTTGAACCTAGCTTATAGAAGTATTTTGAAACAGAGACTTCTGAAATCATCCTCAAAAATGTTTGCTCCTGAGGGATTGCTGGCAATCTGGGATCAGCTTAACTCAAATTCAAGCTTTAAGTTAGTTTTGTGAACCACCAGATGATGATAAGCCAAGCCTCGTATGAGCTGGTTTATTTTGGGTTTACACTTTGTCCTGTGGCTGTGGGAGGCCTTTTGGATCTCAGGCCAAAGCAAAGGATTACTTGCCATGGGGAAAGTGTTATATAAATCATGAGAAAGCAATCAATGGATTACTGTACATTCCTGAGTTGGTTCTGCATTTTCTCTCTCAGATCTCTGCTCTCTCTGATCCTATCAGTAGTGGTGATTCTGGCATATTGATTGATGCTGGTGGCACAGCAAAAGGTCAGGGTGGTGAGTGCAATCAGTAAACCAGAGACAGAAGTATAGTAGTGGTTGAGTGGATTTTCAGCGCTGAGCTTTTAGAAAGACCCTGAACAATTCTGCTTCCCTCATTCTGTTTATGAGAAACAAAATGCATAATGACAGTGCCATAAGCTATGACATCCTCTCATATCATGAAGAAACAATGAGAATGAAGGGAGGAGATTTAAGGGGGGGAGGTGCCTACTCAGGCACAAAAGGGCCTGGACCAAAATGGTCTCCCTCACCTTGTTTTTTCTTACATTTGTATCTCTTGGCTGCTAAGGGGGCTCCCAGAAGCTGATAAGGGCAAACTGAGTACCATGACTCAAAATTGTCAAGGACAGGGATGGTCAGGATATAGAATATGACTTTTCTTATTTCCAAGCAAATAAATTGCCTATAACTGTTTCATGAATGCTTGTAGAAGCTACAATTCATACTTCAGAGGGAAAGGACTTTAATACATATGGCACAGCAAGCAGCATCACCACCAGCACATTTGGATTGGATCCTCTTGCACCCACTCCTCCTGAGTCTCATAGGGGCAACCCAGAGGGGCCCAGATGGCCACCTGTACATGCAGTGAGTTCCATTACAGCAGAGGACACTGAGCTTGGGGAACCCATTGTTTTACAGCCAGCAGTAAACAGTCTCCGCTTTGTCCCAGAGGGAGACATTATCTCATTCCTCTAGGTTGTTTTTTGCAAACACATTCTGAGACTAGGTAAAGTGTGGCCAGGGCCTTGGATTCTTCATACACCAAGAAGCATATGTAGGATGTTCAGAGCTCATGGTAGATGACCTTCCCAACAGGGATAGTATAGGGGGATTACTTAAAATATGCATAATCTAAATAAACTATTATTGGGGCGCCTGGGTGGCTCAGTTGGTTAAGCGACTGCCTTCGGCTCAGGTCATGATCCCGGAGACCCGAGATCGAGTCCCACATCGGGCTTCCTGCTTGGCAGGAAGCCTGCTTCTCCCTCTCTCACTCCCCCTGCTTGTGTTCCTTCTCTGGCTGTGTTTCTCTCTGTCAAATAAATTAAAAAATCTTTAAAAAAAAAAACCTATTATTTTCTGTTGTATTCGCTAAATTTGGATCATCTATTCCTGGGTCAAGGCCCCAACTGTTGGGATTCTGCTATGTGGTCCCAGTCTGTCTACATAGCACACTTCTATTATTCTCTCTTGAAGTTTTTCTTCTCATTTTAATCATCTGTGCTTGTTTTCAATTATGTTCTTGCACATGTTCTGCCTATTTCAAAACCAGAATGCACAGTGGAATGATTGCTGATTTCGGCATTAAGAAATCGCTATGACTTGTCAAATAAGAGATCAGCACATCCATCTGGGCACTCGGGTAGTAAAGCTGGGGTACCACGATACCCTTTGTTTAGTGAAGTATATCTTAAGATTATCATTTTGAAAGTCAAACTTCCCTTCTTCCTTCTATAACTTATTCTTCCATCTGCACACTTTATCTTGCTTACAGACATCATCTGTCCATCCAGATTCTCCATCTTCATGCCTCTGCATGAAGGCTCCCAGTTTTATCTGCTAAGTATTGTTATTATCCTTTTCTCTCCCTGCCGACATTGTTTACCTTGATTATGTTTCACCTGGAATCATTCAAAAGTTCCCTAAGGCTTGCCACCTTCAATGGATCTGTCTTACTATTGCTTGATCCTGTCATGTCACTCATTGCAAACATCTCCCACCCTCATGCAGCCCTATTTCCTTACAGCATGTGTTCCCTTCACTCCTTCTACACCTCACCTTGTATTATTTTACATCATAATATTCCTGATTTTCTGTATTTCTCAGTATACACCACAGTGTTTCACATCTTTGTGTTTTTGATGTTTTCCCTACCTCAAATACTAATCCTCTTTTTGACTAAGCCCTTTCCCTTTAAAAATCCAGGTCTTGTAATAGCCAATGATGTGATACAAGAAAAGGAAATTAGAAGTATAATATTATGATCCAGGAAAACCCAAAAGAAACAACAGAAAAATTACTACCAGCAGTGAGAGACTATATAAGGTAGTATGGCCAAGATAGTACCCAGAAATGTCCATCAAATGTGGAATGGAACATTTAAGTAAATTATGGTGCATCCTTATAGTATGATGTTATAATGCTGTAAGAAAGAAAGAGGACACTAATATTCTGACATGGGAGTATTTGTAAGATACATCTTTAAATATAAAAGTAAGTTGCAGAACATTATGTATAGTGTACCTCTCTGTTTAATGGAGGGGGAGGAATAAACATGTTTGTGTAAGGGAACTCTTAAGTAACAACAAGAGCTACAAAAATTTTTGCTTTTGGACAAGGATGGCGAAGAGGGTTGGATGTAGAGAGTGGTCAGTATAGAAGCAAAACTTCCCACTGTATGCTTTAATGTTGTTGAGTTTTGAGTCACATTAATTTAATATATATGCGAAAGAGAGGCATTACCTCTACTCTTCTATGTCTCTTTCATATGAGAGGACATCCAGTGAGATGGCTGAGAACAGAAGCTGGGCACCAGACCCACCTGGATTTATTCCCATAACTACACTTAACAGCTTTTTGACCTTAGGAAAGTTTTGTATTCTCTGAGTCTCCATTCTCCCCCTTTATAATTTGGGAATGACAATCCTCAAAACAACCGTTTTGAGTGAATATTAGGTGTGATAACGTTTGTAATATAACTAAAACAGTAATTTACATACAGTTACTACCTGGTATTTTATACATACATATGAGATATATATCTATATGCACATACACACATATATACATACCTACCCACCTATAAATACATACACATATGCTTGTCTATATTAATATATACACTTGCATATATATATCCATATATATATGCATTTGACTAACACACTGAATTGAAATGATCAAGTGATCCATTTGTGTCTATTTCTCTCTGCCTTAACTCTCCCTATTCCCATCCCCACAGACTTCTATGATTTCCTAATATTTTTATCTCCAGTACCAGCACATTTAGGTGCTCAAGAAATATTTGTTAAATTTTGATGAACTAAGCATGACCAGTTCTTAAGACTCTCTGAACAGAGGAAAAAACCAACAGAAATATATTGACTTTCCATCAAGTCATCTAACTCCTAAGGTGGGTATTATTGCAAGTTCCTTCTCTTCCTATACCTTGCCTATATGTGAAGACCAGAAAAGTACTATGGAGCAATCAGAGCCAAAGTTGGAGATTCTTTTCCTTTCTTATCTTAGGTTCTCATTAGATACGATTGAAGGTTGAGTAGAACACAAGTGCTATCCCCGCATTGTCCTTCTAACAGCTCTCTCCAGCAAGCAGCTCCTCTAAGTATTTGCACTTATGAAACTGTAGATCCAGATTACGTTTTAATTTGCTGGTCAAGTCGGCCTAAAATTTGTGGAAGCCCTGGGTGCCCAGTGGCTCAGTGGGTTAAAGCCTCTGCCTTCAGCTCAGGTCATGATGTCAGGATCCTGGGATGGAGTCCCACATAGGGCTCTCTGCTCAGCAGGGAGCCTGCTTCCTCCCCTCTCTCTGCCTGCCTCTCTGCCTACTTGTAATCTCTCTCTGTCAAATAAATAAATAAGTAAATAATCTTAAAAAAAATTTATGGAAGCCCTAATTCCAATCAGCAGCACAAACAGGCAATGCTAATAGCTTTCTTTGGATTCCTCTGAAAGGAAAAATCCCACTTTACTTAGGAGCATACATCTCATTTCCTTTGAGTAGTAATTTGACTTACCATTGATGCTGGGTCCCCTGAGAGTCTGCTGGGATTGTAAAAAGCCTGATTATCTCACTGAGGCAAAATTTCTTCCTTCTGAGAGTTCAGGTTTGGTAATCCACCCGGTGGTGCACTCACTCTTCCCTTCTAGACACAGAAATGACACAGGGTTAGGTCTTCTGCCAGTTCTCAACCCACCCTGCCTCCTTGCATCAAGGCATAAAGCTTAAGCCTCTTATGTACTTCCCAGGAAAACAATGCTGTTTAAAAAATATTTCAGGTTTTTTTTCTGCATACCTGATGTAGCCATCAGACTCATCTCCAGATACTTAATACAGAAACATGAATTTATAAAATTTATATGAATTTATATAGGAATGTAAATTTATAAGGACTCTCTACATGTTTGTTTCATATGTTAAAGGATTCTTTCCTAAGGAATTCATTCATAAGATTTGCTAAAAAGAATACTGTCCATGTTCACTTAACATGTTTTGTTTACTTGAACCTTAATTTTTTAAATTTATCCAATATAAAAGCAGTGTCTCTGATACATGTGTATGTATATGTACAATACCTTAGATTAAATGAATCTAATATGTTTTTTCCTTTTCAAATTCTTC
Organism: Spilogale gracilis; assembly: GCA_004023965.1. Taxonomy (NCBI): domain Eukaryota; kingdom Metazoa; phylum Chordata; class Mammalia; order Carnivora; family Mephitidae; genus Spilogale; species Spilogale gracilis. Next base: position 15,491 of record PITA01002490.1, read on the forward strand.
TATAAGTATATTTCTTTTTTTCTTTTAAAGGTTGATTGATTGATTGACAGAGACAGAGAGAGTGAGAAAAAGAGAGAGAGAGTGTGTGCACAAGCAGGGGGAAGTGGCAGAGGGAGAGGGAGAAGCAGGCTTCCCACTGAGCAGGGAGCCCGATGTGGGGCTGCATCCCAGAACCCTGGGATCATGACTTGAGCCGAAGGCAGATGCTTAACCAACTGAGCCACCCTCGTGCCCTGTCTAGGTATATTTCTGAGTTGGTTTAGAAACCTGTGATGAGGGGCACCTGGGTGGCTCAGTTGGTTATGCGTCTGCCTTCGGCTTTGGTCGTGATCCCAGGGTCCTGGGACTGAGCCCCACATCCGGCTCCCTGATCGGCAGGGAGCCTGCTTCTCCCTCTCCCTCTGCCTGCTGCTCTGCTACTTGTGCTCTCTCTCTCTGTCAAATGGATAAATAAATAAAATATTTACAAAAAGCTGTAATGATGGCATTTAGTGGTTCTATAGATCTTCAAGCAAATTTGTTGATGTCAGTGTTATCTCTGCGACTGAAAAATCATCTAATCCATCCATTACTCCTCCCTCCTCTGATTTTTATAAACACCTTCTATCAGTTGGGCCAATATGCATAGATGGGACAGGGAAAATGTTTAATCCCAAGCAGCCTGCCTTTTCCTGTTATGACAGGAGGGATTTGAATGACAATTGCCATCTTAAAGGGAGCAAAGCTTTTCTCTAAAGGAGGAGCTGGTCCATAGCTACTCTGGAGAAAATCAGTTCTACTACCTTAATTGGAAATGGGCAATTCTCCTCCATGTGTCTGTTGTGCTTGTGGCCTGACCTCCTTGAAGCTCTTAAGGCATTTCCAGGAGAAATAGTTTATTTTACACAGCATCACCTCGCAGGGCTCAGGTGTTTTCTCCAGCAAGGATTAAGGCAGGTAAGAAGTTGCTTGGACTTTCAAAATGTGTGTGGCAAACTGGAAGCCAATAGAGCAAATGTTGCCTTTGGAGACATGTTATTTGACTCACATCTTAAAAATCAGGACATTTTGATATATAAATGAAGATTCCTGGCTTCTTAGCAAAATCAAGCCATTTGGCAATGTAGGGCCCGTATCTGGCCTGTCACCAAAGGGCAGGGGCTGAATCTCTGTCCTTTTTAGATGAGGTACTCTCTCCTCAGTTCACGGCAGGCCCCCAACTCCCTACCCCTCTGGACCCCTCCACCAGGTCTGTTCATGTAACTTGCCTATACCATGCAGGCATTTGAATTGATGACTTCTTACTTAAAATGTTATTTATCTCTCATATCGAAGCATGCATCTCTCATGTTTATATAATAGGTCTGCTCTATACCTAGCCCACGTAGGTTAGATTGCTAGATTAGCACATAGTGTTACCCTTACAAAACCTAACTGGTAAATAGCAATACTCTTCTACAATGCTATGTCAAGTTCTTAGTGTGACAACTGTTCTATTATATACAAATTATTTCTCTTCCCAAGTCATTTCCTTGTCTTAGACATTAGTATGTTTTGATCAGTGTCTTAGAGGAGTTGTCAATATATTGTGAAAATCAATCTTTAGTAAAATTTCACTTAGGTTTTCTTTGTTTATTCTTTAGGTTTGCTTGTTGATTTATTTCTTTGAATTTTAGATTCTCCTGTAATTTCTGACCTCCAGGCAATGTGAATGAATGGCCTCCTGAAATGTTAATGAGATAAAGGTCCCATTAGAATTAATCAGAGAATAACAGACACAGCTGCTCCAGAGAGGGCCATCGTTATCAACAATAAGCAAAGTAAGGGTTCTCTCAGAGTACTGGATTCTTTTCTTGGATGCTCCCTGCCCCTCAATCTCCTACATTTTAACTTGAAAAATGACATTTTCCTTTTTGAGCTAAAGGATGAAAACAGAAGATTCTTTCCGCTTCTGCATCTAGAAACTTAAACTCTCTGTGTTTATCTCACAATATCTCCTTCAATTCATCTCTTAAAGTTGGTTAATGTCCACATTTATAATACATTTACATTTCCTATAGCTACTACACATCTGATTACTTTCAACTTGAAATAGTTGAATATCTCCTGTATTTATTCCTGCCATTAGAACAGCCACAGAGAATATAGGCATAAGCCTAGGATAATGTCAGTTTGTGAAAACCATCACCTCAAACTCTTGTGGTGTTCATCCTGAAATCCATGTAAAGAGGGCAGATGAGTAAGTTGGTAATGTATTTGTAACACACTGGTGTAGACTCCATGAAACAGGTATGAACAGAATGCTTTGAGAACTCAAGGGAAGGAATCAGTTATTCTACCGGACGCTTCTTGGGGGGAAGAGGAACAGGATTTTGAAGGATGACTAAAAGTTTTGCCAAGCACATGAAGAAAGGTGGGTACTCCACATAGAGGAAAGAGCCTGTGTGAAAGTCCCATATAGCCTGTTGAGGAAATGGAGCAAAAGCTAGTATGCTGAAGAGAGTAGTAATACTAGAATTTTAGAGGGCATTTGCAACAATCCATTACAGTAAGAAATACAGCCTAAATGTGTAGGGTAGTGGACTGGGTGAAGAGAGGCTACCTTCAGGGTACAGGTGGGAGATGAAGGAGCAGTAGGAGTCAGTGGCAACTGAAGTTTCCTCTTTGGGAGCAACTCGGTATGCTAACAACATCATCGGGGAAAAAACATAAGAGGCAGCAGATCTGGGATCTGCCAGCAGGTCGGGACACTGAATCTGTTGATTGACCTCTTTGGCTAAATCCAAATGCATGTTCTTCACTATTTTTTGATATGATTTCCCCCTTCTTCCCTGAAATTTTTTCTCTTATTTCCTAAGACATCATCCTCTTATATTTCTTCTTACCCATGTAATCCCTCCATCTCAGGCTTGTAGAGGAAAAGGAGTGCCTGAAGGAGGCTCTGTGTTATCAGTCTGTTGTTCCTATCTCTTGCGTAGGCTCTTTCATTCTGGTAATTTCCTATTTCACAGCTCCTCAATTACCACCTATGGACTAACTTCTAACTTCATGTCTGCCTCTATCTCTCTCTAGATTCCAGACTTTTGTGCAACTGCCTACTGGGCATTTCCACCAGGGTGCAGGTACCTCAAACTCGATATCAAAAACTGCACTCACCTCCCTGGACTCTCATGGATGCCTCATCTCTGCGAATGACCCTCCATCTACTTGGTTTCCCAGGCTCCTCTTGACTCTAAGTTTGATGGGCCATTTTAGTCTTGGTTGCCACTAGCCCCGTGAGTGGCCCACACATAGCAGACACTCAAATACTAGTACAATAAATGAAGGAGGCAGAATGGGCCCTTAATGTTTCTGGCTTCTATCAACGCTCCTAGAAAAAAATGTCATTCTCTACCTTTCTTCCATCCCATTTTTGCCTGAGTTAATCAAATTACTTCAATTTGCTTCAGAAAGCCTTCCCCAACTACTCCCCCACTCCCCTCCCTGGTCTGCTAAGTTCCATAATTTCCTGCATACACCCTAACCATAGCACATAGCATATGGTTTCCATGCATGCCAAATTCACCCACCAGCTCCATAATGGATAAAGCAGGGACCTTCTTTATATCCTGGTGCCTATTTGCTTGATGGAAGGAAGCAAGCAAAGAGGGAAGGACAGACTAGCAGATATTCTGTGGAAAATGTCCAGAACATATATGGAAATGAGTGTGGAGCTCATAAGAGATCTGTGGCACAAAGAGATTTGAATTATCTGTGGTGATGCCACGGGGTGATGGGGTGATTGTTCTCACCCTGAAAGGTGTGTGAAGGACAAATTCTCTAGGTCTACAAGGACTGAGATGGAAGGTAGTCTTGGCTGTAAGACACCAAAGAGTAGTGGGGACTGTGGCAAATTAGCAATAACAGCCCTGTGTAAAGGGGACAAAGGGGCTGGCCCAATGTAGCCAGATCTGATTTTTTTCCCCAAAGAAATCTAAAGTCCCTATGGGTTTTTTTGTTTTTGTTTTTGTTTTTTTAAAGATTTTATTTATTTGACAGAGAGAAACACAGCCAGAGAGGGAACACAAGCAAGGGGAGTGAGAGAGGGAGAAGCAGGCTTCCCGCTGAGCAGGGAGCCTGATGTGGGACTTGATCCCGGGTCTCCGGGATCATGACCCGAGCCGAAGGCAGTTGCTTTACTAACTGAGCCATCCAGGCGCCCCAAGTCCCTATGTTTTTTAATGAATGAGAAGTCTCCTACATCTTAAATGCTAGTCAAAGTAAACATTAGGCCAGATTCAGGCCATGGCTTGGCAATTTGTGACTTCTGATATAAAACATTAAGGAATGCTAACTTACAAACTATGACATTGTGTGTATATTGATAATGGGAAGAAAAACAGGTCACAATTCAAAAGGAGGACAGAAAAGTATCTTCAAGAGCACATTCATCAGCCACTAGCAGTGTTAATTTAGGAAACATATTTGAGGAAAGAGGAAAATTTATAAAAGGGACTCTCAGGTAGTGAATTTTGGATCAGGTACTTGGTTTGATTTTGGAGTAGGAATGAGCAGTGTGTGAAAGAGGTCCAGTTTTGAGAAATGAGGGATTTCTTTAACAGCAGTGGATAATTTTTTAAAGACTTGTGGTACATCTTCAGCTATAGATAGCAATGCAGAAATGAACATCATAAAATCCAAATTTGAAAATATGTCCAAGTCAATGAGCTCTCTACTCACCTCATGAAGAAATTAAACAATTTGAGAAATAAATTTTAATAATTGAATGATATTTTAAATTATATTAAAATTTTACACTCCGAGCATCGTGTGAACTTATGAACACTACATGAACTTACTATGTCATTACGTCCTATACTGACCCCCATGAAGTGAGTTTTTATCCCCATTTTTCAGACTGAGAAACTGAGGTTCAAAAAGTTTCATTTCATCATTCATTCATTCATTCATTTGACAAATACTTTTTTGATTTAATATGCAGGGCATACAGTAGTGAACAAGGCAGATAAAATCCCTGTCCTCATGTAGCTTATACTCCTGAAACCAAGTAAACATAGAAGTAGAGTAAGTGGCCTTCCTTCCAGACCTAGCACTTTCTTTGAATCCAGACCTTCTATTAATTATCAGATATAAAGGTTCTAGCAAGTGGCCATTACTCTTCAATAACAGCGGTTTTATGGAGCCAACCGGGGGGCAGATCTATGACTCAGACAATGAAAGTTCTCAGGACAGCTCAGTAGCCCCTGGCCTACTCCCCAGCCATGTGACCTCAGCAGAGACCCCTCTGAAGTTGGGTTTCCTGCTCTGTGACAGTTGAGATAATAATATCTGCTTTGTCCATGGAAGAGCTGTGGTGAAAGCACAGCAGGAAATAAGATTTTAAGAAGTGAAAGTTCTTATGAAATCCTATGTATATATTTGTGTAATGTTTGGCATATTTTAAAAAGAGCTTTCAAGTAAATGTAAATATAGTGTAATTTATAATACTATACAAACAGCCAAATATAAATATAAATCAAACAATGGTGAATTTCCAGCAATCTCAGGAAATCTGGAGTAGTGTTCTGGGTTGTTGAGCTAGCTTTAAGGTTGTTGATTTGGCGAGAAGTATCATTTAACTGCCTTTAGAAGCATTAAGTTATAGCTGGCAACAGAAGGGCAGAGACAAAAAGACCCAGATACATGAAGAGCTGCTGAGAAGAGCTGACTCCTGGGAGGAAATTCATTTAACAAATATTTGTTAGTTGCCTACCATATCTGTTTCGTTCATTGCTGTGTCCTCAGTGCCTGGGACAAACTTCCTGCTCTGAAAAGGTTTGCATTCTAAAAAGGAGACAATTAATATATACATGTGTTTAAGGAAGGTAATCAGTGCTGCAAAAAGAAGCACTGGATGATGGTGAGGGTGGTGCAAAGGAGGGAGAGAGTATTATTTAAGATAATTAAAGCCTGCTGCATCAGTAAACAAACCATGCAATCTCAGTGGCTTAACCAACAAAGGTTTCTCTTCTCTTAAGGTCTGACTGGGGTTGGTGACTCAAGGACCCGGGACCTCTCCTTACTTCTGGGTTCTCAGGCAGAAGAAAAGAGGGATAGAGGAGCCACAGCGATTGTGAATGAAGTAGAGATGCAGCATGGTGGAACATAAATTCTTATAAGTTGCTACTCAATTCTAAGGAGAAGTAAAAAGATAAATAAACCAAAAAGTAAAATCTTTTTTTAAAAAAGATTTTATTTATTTATTTGACAGGGAGAGAGATCACAAGTAGGCAGAGTGAGAGGAGGAAGCAGGCTCCCTGCTGAGCAGAGAGCCCTACACAGGCCTGGATCCCAGGACCTTGAGATCATGACCTGAGCTGAAGGCAGAGGCTTAACCCACTGAACCACCCAGGCTCTCAAAATAAAAGCTTCTTAGATCCATAAGAGAAGTGAGGTCACAGGTCAACTGTTATATTCATAGTGGAGATACTGACAGATGAATATAGAGAATCACAGTTGACCAGAGCAGAAACTTCTGTAGGAGATAGTGCTGGAGTAGGAAAATCTGAATTGTAATTGCTGGAGGATCAGTGTGGACAACTCAGAGTTAAAAATGCCTGAGAGACCCAGTAATTAGAGCATCCCCATAATTTTGTGAGTTTTACCCCTGGATCTCTACCAGGTCTTCACAGTGAATACTGGAGAAAAATCCTCTAGTGCTTCTGGCAGGGGAAGGGGAGAAGAAACCATTTTTAAATATGCTAGAGCATTCTGTTCTTTAACAAGGTCTGACCTCAGGAGAAACTATTTAACCCAAACCTAACACGCTAGGTTTTTATTAGGGCCCAACTGAACTGGAGGAAAGGGAATACTCAACTCCAGCCCACTCTAGCCATCCTGTCCCACTTATGGGAAGGGAAAAAACTGAGACGCGCATGTGAAGTTCACAGTCCAGAGGCAGAGGTTCACTAAAAGGCTGCAACCTATTCATCATGATAAAATGCTTCCCTTCCCCACTGTGCCTTACCACACACATAACAAAAGGCCTATTTACAAAAGATCCTTTTAGGTAGCACAATATGCCTGGCTATGAAGAAAATATTACATGACATACTAAAGGTAAAACAAACAAACAAACAAAATCCAAAACAAAAAAACCCCATAGTTGGAAGAGAGAGAGCAAGTATCACAACCAGATTCATATATATCAGGGATGTTGGGATTATTAGATCAAGAATTCAAAACAACTATGATTAATATGCTAAAGCCTCTAGTGAATAAAGTCGACAACATGGGCAATGTAAATAGAGAGGTGGAAATTCTAAGAAAGACCCCACAAAAATGCTAGAAATCAAAAACACTGTTACTGTTACAGAAATGAAGCATGTTTTCAATGGACTTATAGTAGATGGACATGACTGAGGAAAGAAACTCTAAGCTTAAGAATATCTCAGTAGACTGAAAAACTGAATAACTGAGGATATCTCAAAAACTGAAAAGCAAACAGAAAAAAAGAGTTAAAAAAAAAAAAAAAGATAACCAGAATAGAATACCCAAGAACTCTGGGACAACTACCAAAAAATGCAACATGCATGTAGTGGGAATATCAGAAGAACAGAAAGAAAAGAACAGAAAAATTATTTTAAACAACATAGTGAGAATATCTTCAAATTAATGACAGACACCAAACCACAGTCCAGGATGTTTAAAGAACACCAAGCAGGATAAATAAAAACAAACAAACAAACAAACAAAAAAACCCCTACACCTAGGCATATGATTCTAAACTACAGAAAATGAATGTGTAAGAAAAAAATCCTGAAAGAAACTAAAGAAAAAATATCTTCCTTACACAGGAGCCAAAATAAGAATTACATCATATTTCTCAACAGAAACCATGCAAGCAAGAAGAGAGTGGTGTCAAAAATATTGAGAGACTATTGAGAGAATTTAGAATTCGATAACCTGCAAAATTAGGATTTTCTCACACAAAAATGGAAAGAATTTGGTGTCAGTAGACCTGCTTTGTAAGAAATGTCAGAAGTTCTTCAGGGAGAAGGAATATGATATAGTTTAGAAACTCAGATCTACATAGAGAAAGGAAGAATATTAGAGAAGGAAGAAGTAAAGGTAAAATACAATCTCTTATTTTTCTTAATTGATCTAACAGATAACTGTTCAAAGTAATAACAGCAATGCTTTATTTGACTATGTATGTTTACCCATGCATTTACACACGTACTTATGTATGCTTATGTACACATGAAGTGGATGATAACATAAGGAACAGGAAGGAATTAGTATTATTTTGTTGTTATATGGTACTCACACGCTGTGAGCCACCTGCATGGTCAATTAGGTGATTTCCCTCTGCAAGGCACGCAACACCGACCCTCCCACAAAGTGTGAGGAGTTTGAGGGGCAGTAGTTTCTCCACCCTGCTTGTTTGCTATTCTTTGTACAGAATGCTTGACATTTAAAAACCATGTCTGGTATATAGCAAAATGCTTTTGTCTCTACTTACCATCATTAAAAATAACTTAATCTTAGATATCCTGCAGCTCTGTGGAGGAGATTTTCAGGGCTCTTAAATGGTTAAATAAAGGGCTTAATATAAGAAATAAAACTGTACTAACAAGAATATTGCCACGCACACAAAGGATCCATAAATAGCTCTGTACCCAGTCATAGAAAAGGCAAGTGCTTTTACCTTTGCAAAATAAGTTATCTTTCTCCTTGATGCCAGACAGACTAACTTTTGGTCATTATATTAATAATGTAGCTAAAACTTTGTACACAACTCATCTAAGCCTTTCAATTGCCTTCTTGTTTGTAAGACCTGCTTAAAAAACACCATATCATTTATATGCAAGTCTAATCCTTTCTTTATTCTCACTTTTGCAATCTGCTTATGGCACTCCTTTTAGAGCATAAAATCAATAGAAAAATAATAATAACCTGCATAGTTTACACTCTGATTAAGACCGTATCAATACTAATGTACTTAATAGTTTAAATGTAGTCACTTAAAGTTTCCATGACCACCTGTTCACCGTTTGCCTGTGTGAACACAGGCCTTACATGGCCAGGGGATAAAACACTCCATTGAGATAAGATCAGACAAAACCAACTGTTGCCTAAAGCTAGACTGATGTGACTGCCAGTGGACCAGGGTCTGTTTCCGCCCACAATTGTTTGTTTCATAGATTAGGGATGTTCTGCTCTAAGTTTATGGCACCTGAATGGCGCCAATGTCATGGAAAAATTTATCATTAAAAACTTAAAAGAAATCTGTATAATCTCTTACAAAACTCTCTCATTACCTTTCCTTTAGAATGCTTTAAATAAGCATTGCTTTAAATAAAGAACCCTGAAGACAGTTTTCAGGAGATCCCCACACCACTCTTTGAGTCCGGTCTCCTCATTTGGAATCGCTGATGCCGTCCCCATCTTCTAGGACCCTGACTGTTGCTGGGGCTGGCTCCTGGCACTCACACTACCCATGAAGCAGTAAAATGTTATTTGAAAGGAGACTTGGATTAGTTGTAAACGCATATTGCAATCTCTAGGGCAACTACTAAAAAAGAAGTATAACTGATATGTAAGAAAGGAGAATAAATGGGAACATTAAATGCTCAATTAAAACCACAAATGGCAGAAAAAGAGTAGAAAAAAAAATGGAATCAAAGAACAAAGACAACAAATTGAAAGAAGTAACAAATACGGTAGATATTAACTGAATTCAATCTATAATCACTTTGAATGTCAATGCTCTAAATGTACCAGTTAGAAGAGAGAGACTGTTGGAATGGATTGAAAAACAAGACACAATTACATGTTGTCTATAAAAAATCCACTTGAAATATGAAGACATATAGATTAAAAGTAAATGATGAAGAAAGATACACCATGCTAACACTAATCAGAAAAAAGGGTAGCTATATTAATTTCAGACAGAGTAGATTTCAGAATAAGGAAAGTTATCAGGGATAGAGAAGGGCATTACATAATGATAAAGGTCAACTCTCCAAGAAGACAGAAATCTTTAACACGTATATACAAACAACACAGTGGCAAAGCAAAATACACGAGGCAAAAACTAACAGGACTTCTAAGAGAAATAGATGAATCTATTATTATAGCTGGAAATTTCAACACCACTCTATAAGAAATGTACAGATTCAGGTGGCTCAGTCAGTTGAATGTCTACCTTCTGCTCAGGTCATGATCCTGGAGTCCTGGGATTGAGGCCTGCATGGGAGGGAGGGTGTTTCTGCTCAGTGGGGAGTTAGTTTCTCCCTCTGCCCCTCCCCTGCTCGTGCTTGCTCTCTCTCTCTCTCTCTCTCTCTCTCTCAAATAACTAAATAAAATCTTAGAAAGAAAGGAGATCCAACAAGCAGGAAATCAGTAAGAACATAGTCAAAATCAACAACATCCTCAATTAATTGTATATAATGGACATGTAAAGACTACTTCATCCAACAACAGTAGAATAGACATTTTTCTAAAGCTCACATAAACATTTGCCAAAATTGACCAAACCCTGGGCCATAAAACACCCCTTATCAAATTTAAAAGAATAGATATCATATAATGTGTCCTCTCAGACTACAATGGAACTAAACTAAAAATTAGTAACAGAAAAGTAGCTGGAAAATCCCAAAATTCATGGAGATTAAACAATACACTTCTAAATAACACACAGATCAAAGAAGAAACCTCAAGAAAAATTAAAAAAATACTTTGAGTACATGAAAATGAAAATACAACATATCAAAATGTGAGAGGTGGGATGCAATGAGAACAGTGGTCAAAGGGAAATGTATAGCTGTGAATGCATATATTAGAGAAGCTGAAAAGTCTAAATGCAATTATCAAAGCTTCCGCCTCAGAAACTAAAAGAGAAGAGCAAGTTAAATACAAAGTAAGCAGAAGAGAGGTGCCTGGGTGGCTCAGTTGTTAAGTATCTGACTTTGGCTCGGGTCATGAACCCAGGGTCCTAGGATCGAGCCCCACATCAGGCTCTCTGCTCAGCAGGAAGCCTGCTTCTCCCTCTCCCACTCCTCCTGCTTGTGTTCCCTCTCTCACTGTGTCTCTCTCTGTCAGATAAACAAATAAAATCTTCAAAGTAAGCAGAAGAACGGAAATAATAAAAAATAGAGCACAAATCAATGAAATTGAAAACAAAATAAACAGAATCAATGAAATTAAAAACTATTTCTTTGAAAAGATCAATAAGCCTCTAATCAGGCTAAGAAACAAAGAGAGGGAACATAAATTACTACTATCAGAAATTAAAGAGGAAATATAACTACAGATCCCTCAAACATTAAAATAATAATGAATACTAGGAACAACTCTGTGCCTACTAATGTGATAATCTACTTGGAAATGGACCAATTCTTTAAAAGATACAATGTGTCAAAATTCACACAAGAAGAAACAGACAACTGAATAGGCGTATATTTATTAAAGAAATTGAATCAATAATAAATAATCTTCCAAAAAAAAAAGTACTGGGCCCAGGTGGGTTCACTGGTGAATTCCACCAAACATTTAAGGAAAAAATTATACAAATTTCCAATCTCTTCAGAAGATAGAAGCAGAGGGAATACTTCTAAGTAATTCTAGGAGGTCAGCATCACTCTAATACCCAAACCAAACAGACGTCATAAGAATCTACAGATCAATCTCTCATAAGCATAAATCCAACCAAATATTACCAATCGCATCCAACAACACATAAAACAAATTATACACCATGACCAAGTGGGATCATGTAGGTATGCCAGGCTGGGTCAACATTTGAAAATCAATTAATATTTCATATCAATAAGTCAAAGAAGAAAAATCATATGATGATTTCAATACAAGCAGAAAAATAATTTGATAAAATCCAATACCCATTCAAGACAAAAACTTTCAGTAAACTAAGACTAGACGGGAACTTCCTCAACTTGATAAAGCATATCTACAAAAAGACCTTATGCCTAACATTGCACTTAATGGTAAGAAGCCTGAAGCATTCTCACTAAGATCAGGAGCAGGCAAAGAAACCCCCTCTCACCAATGCTTTTCAACATTATAATGGAATTCCTAGCTAATGCAATGAAGAAGATCACAAAATAAAAGGTATACAGATTAGGAAGAAATAAAACTGTCTTTGTTTGCAGATGACAGGACTGGCTATGTAGAAAACCCAAAAAGATCAACTAAACCCTTCTCCCCACCCCTGGAGCTCAAAAGTGATTATAGCAAGATTGCAGGATGCACAGCTAATAGGCAAAAAACCAATTGTTTTCCTACACATACCAACAATGAACAAGCAGAATTGAAATTTAAAACATCGAGCATGAATTTAAAACACCTTAGCACCAACTGAAAATAAAATACTTAGGTATAAATCTGACAAAATATGTACAAGATCTATATGAGAAGTCAAAATTCTGATAAAAGAAATTACATAACTAAGTAAAAGGAGGATATTCCATGTTCTTGGATAGGAATACTCAAGATGTCAGCTCTCCAACTTGATGTATAGACTTCATGTAATTCTAATCAAAATCCCAACATTGAGATGCCTGAGTTGCTCGGTTGGTTAAGCGTCTGCCTTTGGCTCATGTCATGACCCAAGGGTCCTGGGACTGAGTCCTGCATTAGGCTCCCTGCTCATCAGGGAGCCAGCTTCTTCCCCTGTCTGCCTCTGCACTGCCTGTGTGCTTGGTCTCACTCTCTCTCTCTAACGAATAAATAAATAAAATATTTTTAAAAAAACCTTTAAAAATTCCAGCATTATTTTGTAGATAGCCACCCTGTTTGTTAAGTTTACATGGAGGGGCAGAAGACCCAGAATAGCCAAGACAATACTGAAGCAGAAGAACAAAGAGGATTGACACTACTTAACTTTAAGTCTTACTCTAAGGCTGCAGTAATCAGGCAGTGTTTTAAGAATTTTTCTGTGTATTGGAAATAAATCCTTTATCAGATGTATCTTTTGCAAATATTGCTCTCAGTCTGTGACTTGTCTTCTCATTCTTTTGGCATTGTCTTTCACAACGCAGAAGTTTTTGATTTTAATGAAATCCAGCTTATCAATTATTTCTTTCATGGATCATGCCTTTGGAATTATGTCTAAAAAGTCATTGCTATGCCCAAGGTCATCTAGATTTTCTTCTATGTTATCTTCTTTGAGTTTTTAAAAATAGATTTGTATTTCATATTGAGGTCTCTAATACGTTTTGTGTTCATTTTGTGGGAGGTTTAAGGTCTGTGGACAGGTTTATTGCTTTTTGCATCCAATGTCCAGCTGCTCTGGCAGCATTGTCAAAAAGACTGTCTGTGCCTCTTTGTGTTGTCTTTGCTCCTCTGCCAAAGATCAGTTGACTATATTTATATAAATCTGTTTCTGGGCTCTCTATTCTGTCCCACTGATCTGTCTTAAAACTCAACAATAAGGTAACAACCTAATTTAAAAATGGGCCAAAGATCTTAACAGACTACCTCACTGTAGAAGATATGTGAATAGCAAATAAGCACATGAAAAAATGCTCTACATCATATGTCATCAGGGAAATGCAACAGATACCATTACACACTTAACAGAATGGCCAAAATCCAGAACATGGACAATACCAAATGCCAACAAGGATATGGAGTAACAGGAATTCTCATTCATGCTGGAGGTAATTGTAAAGTACTAGAGTCATTTTGGAGGTTGGCAGTTTCTTACAAAACTAAACATACCCTTACCATACAATCCAGTAATCTTACTCCTTGGTGTTTATCCAAAAGAGTTTAAAACTTATATCCACACAAAACCCCGCAGAGGGATGTTTACAGCAGTTTTATTCATAGTTGCCAAAATCTAGAAGCAACTGAGATATTGTTTAGTTAGATAAATAATAAATAAACTGTGACACATACTGAAAATGGAATATTATTAGGGCTAAGAAGAAATGAGCTATGAAGCTATGAAAAGACATGGAGGAAGCTTAAATGCATCTTACTAAGTGAAGGAAGCCAATCTAAAAAGGCTGCATACTATATGATTCCAACTGTATGACACTCTGGAAGAGGCAAAACTATGGAGACAGTAGAAAAGATCAGTGTTTTCCAGGGGTTAGGAGGGAAAAAGGGATGAATAGGCAGAGCACAGAGGATTTCGAGCATAGTGAAACTAATCTGTATGATCCTGCAATGATAGGTGCGGATATGTGTCATTATTCATTCGTCCAAATCCATAGAAGGTACAACACCAAGAATGAACCCTCATGTCAACTATGGACTTTGAGCAATAACTATGTGCCAGTGTGGGTTAATCAGCGGTAACCAATGCATCACTCTGACTGGAGATGTTGATAGTGGAGAGGAGGCTATGCACATGCATGAAATGAGTAAATGGAAAATCTTTTGTACATTCTGCTCAATTTTGCTATGAAACTAAAACTGCTCTAAAAAATAAAGTCTATTAAAAAAATCTGAGGCACAAATGTGCTTGGCTTGTTCCAGAAATTGCAAAAAAACCATTGTGGTTTCACTCTGGTGGAAGAAAGGAATGGAAAGAGAGGCAGGGGCCAGGCCACATAAGGCCTCTCAGGCCAAAGGAAGAAGTGTGAAAATATGAGTGTTTAGAGCCTTTTAGTGTCCCCAAATGATATGTTTTTATGAAGATGTAATGAAATAGAAATGGTTGATGGTTATAACGATTGCATAACTAATGAATACCATGCTCTGTTTTCTAGAGAAATCTTTTTTTTTTTTTTTTTTTAAGATTTTATTTATTTGACAGAGAGAAACACAGCCAGAGGGGGAACACAAGCAAGGGGAGTGAGAGAGGGAGAAGCAGGCTTCCCGCCGAGCAGGGAGCCCGATGTGGGACTCGATCCCGGGTCTCCAGGATCATGACCTGAGCTGAAGGCAGTCGCTTAACCAACTGAGCCACCCAGGCGTCCCTAGAGAAATCTTTTAAAAAAGTGTTACTCTACCTATGTTCCTGACTGAATACTTATAAATTTCTAGTACTTGAGCACATTTTAAAAAATATCCAAGACCCTAAGGGGCATTTTCAGCCACTCAGGTGCCATGCAGCCAGGCACCATGGTCAGCCTGTCCCTGTCCTTCACTGAGCCTGATGCCTGCCTTCCCACTGGACTCCTACAAACTGAACACTTGCATGTGCATTCGTACTGCAAACAATCTCTGACATCCAGTAGTTCCTCAGCCACTGTTTCTAAGGAGCAGCCCAACTTGTCTGCAAAAGTCATCACCTCAAATTCCTGGAATTTCCATACCTGAAATAGATTTTTAGTCTTTCTGTTTCAAAACCTGAATCACTGCAAGTTTCATGTGACTTTAAACACTTTAATCTAAACAAGTAACTACCAGATGAATAGCAAGAGTGAAATTCAATATATTTATCTTAAATAGTCTAGGTTAGTTTCTGAGAGTTAATAAGTAAAATCAATTGTATTCTAGATGTTTCATAAATGTTGACTTTATGTTTCTGACCACATAAATTGTTGACATTGAAATTCAGTGACCTCTGTTGCTTACTGTTAATTAAGAAGGATCCTAATCCAGATATTTTCAGCTAAAAATGTTGTTATTCAGAATTTGCTTACAGAATTGAATTAAGGTTTTTGCATTAGGGATAAACACTGTGGGAATAATTCTGGTATACTAGGTTGGTGGTTTTGTGCAAGATGCTTAGAATACCACAGCCCTTTCTTAGAATAATTGTAAACTGTTCTGGCCTGTTTCCCAGATTTGTTTGAAAAGGGTCAAAGGACAGGCTGAAATTAATGACATATGAATTGTGAATCCCAATTAGAGGTGTCTTCGAAGGAATAATTAGGCTAAACTTAATAATTATGAGAAGAAAAACCTTGGGGCAAATTACACAGTGAAAGAAAAGAAGATGTGAAACAAGGCAACTTTCGAGATTGGGGTTGATAAATATTTCAGGAAGTGATTTTTTATCTACTTATCTTAAAGATAATATAAATCGAGTGAGACAAAGATGAATAGGGAGATGGTCACTGATCTCAGATTAGGAGTCAGGGTGTGAACACGGGGGTCCTTTCTGTTGCATATGCCCTGGGACTGTGATTTTAGGATCTCTATTCTCTTTATGAAGGAGTATAGGATCTTAGCTTTTCCAAATAACAGCAACATTAGCAACAGCGGCAGCAAACATCTGAACAGTACTTCCCATTGTAGAATATATGCCATATATCAATCTTTTTGTTTCATTTTCCTCATCTGTAAAGCAGGACTACATGACTATCGAATCCCCACAACAACCCAAGGAGGGAGGTAAAAAAAAAAGTGAGTTGCTCAAGGTCATGAGGCTAGGTGGTGTCAGAAAGCTGATTCGAAGCCAGCAGCCTGACTCTGAAGCGTAAGCTCTCTCTCTTGTCCCCTTGTACTACCTACCCGTGTCTTGGGAGGAGAAGGGACACACGCAAAATGCCAGCTCCCGTGCCCATTTATTTTACTGTAAACTTTTCCACACGGACTCCTCTCTTCCCACCCTCAGCCTCCTAATTTGTCAAACACAACACCTTCCTTACTTTGCTCAAGTCATTCTCCTCCTCTTCTTGCCAGAAGGTTCCGGCGGCTGCAAGATGAAAAGGAGCGGACAGCGCCCGGCAAAGGCACCTTTGGTACTGTCACTAATGTTCACTGAAAATCCTTTATTAGATGTGTGGCTTAAATTATTCTAGAAGCACTCACTGAGCACTCAGAGTAGGAACGTTTGTCAGGAATGCTAATATTAATTTGCTTTCTAGGATACGTTTTTTAACCTAAGAGCCCAAACAATTCTCACACAGTTCACCTCTGAGAGGAAACCTTCACCCGGCGCTTGACACCTCGGCGCCGCCCTGGAGGGGGCAGTGGCGGCCGCGGAGTGGGCCAAGCTGGCGGGTGCGGCGGCTCGGCCATCGCTTGCTCTTGCCTGGCGCGCGGCTCTCGGCCGTGGATTTAGCGCTGCTGGGGACGTGGGAGGCGAGGGCCCCGCCCCCGGCCGGCGGCGGCGGCGGCGGCCCAGCCAGGCAGTTGGCGCTGCGAGCCGAGCGGCGCGGAGGGCGCGACCGGCGGGCCGGGGCGCGGGGCTGCGCGCTGTCTTTTGGGCTCCTTTCCGCGCGCCTTGGGGGCGACACCGCGGATCCCTCGGGCGGACCCCAGGCTCGCGTCGTAGGGAGTCGGGGGCCGCCCGCTGGGGCGCCAGGACCATGGCGCTGCGCGCCCGGGCGCTGTACGACTTTAGGTCGGAGAACCCGGGCGAGATCTCTCTGCGAGAGCACGAGGTGCTGAGCCTCTGCAGCGAACAGGACATCGAGGGCTGGCTCGAGGGGGTCAACAGCCGCGGCGACCGTGGCCTCTTCCCGGCCTCGTACGTGCAGGTGATCCGCGCCCCCGAACCCGGCCCGGCGGGCGACGGCGGCCCGGGAGCCCCGGCTCGCTACGCCAACGTCCCGCCTGGTGGCTTCGAGCCCCTGCCCGCCGCGCCGCCCGCCTCCTTCAAGCCGCCGCCCGACGCCTTCCAGCCGCTGCTGCAACCGCAGCAGGCGCCGCTGCCTAGCACCTTCCAGCCGCCGGCCGCGGGCTACCCATACGGCGGGGGCGCCCTGCAGCCGTCGCCTCAGCAGCTCTACGGCGGCGGCTACCAAGCCAGCCAGGGCAGCGACGATGACTGGGACGACGAGTGGGACGACAGCTCCACGGTGGCCGACGAGCCGGGCGCGCTGGGCAGCGGCGCGTACCCGGACCTCGACGGCTCGTCGTCCGCTGGTGGCGCGGCGGGCCGCTACCGTCTGTCCACGCGCTCCGACCTGTCGCTGGGCTCCCGCGGTGGCTCGGCGCCCCCGCAGCACCACCCGTCTGGGGCCAAGAGCTCTGCCACCGTAAGTCGCAACCTCAACCGCTTCTCCACTTTCGTCAAGTCGGGTGGCGAGGCCTTCGTGCTGGGCGAAGCGTCTGGCTTCGTGAAGGATGGGGACAAGCTGTGCGTGGTGCTGGGGCCCTACGGCCCCGAATGGCAGGAGAACCCTTACCCCTTCCAGTGCACCATTGACGATCCCACCAAACAGACCAAGTTCAAGGGCATGAAGAGCTACATCTCCTACAAGTTGGTCCCCACGCACACGCAAGTGCCAGTACACCGGCGCTACAAGCACTTTGACTGGCTGTATGCGCGTCTGGCCGAGAAGTTCCCCGTCATCTCGGTGCCCCACCTGCCTGAGAAGCAGGCCACCGGCCGCTTCGAGGAGGACTTCATCTCCAAGCGCAGGAAGGGCCTGATCTGGTGGATGAACCACATGGCCAGCCACCCGGTGCTGGCCCAGTGCGACGTCTTCCAGCACTTCCTGACCTGCCCCAGCAGCACGGACGAGAAGGCCTGGAAACAGGGCAAGCGGAAGGCCGAGAAAGATGAGATGGTGGGCGCCAACTTCTTCCTGACCCTGAGCACGCCCCCCGCCGCTGCCCTAGACCTGCAGGAGGTGGAGAGCAAGATCGATGGCTTCAAGTGCTTCACCAAGAAGATGGACGACAGCGCGCTGCAGCTCAACCACACGGCCAACGAGTTCGCACGCAAGCAGGTGACAGGCTTCAAGAAGGAGTATCAGAAGGTGGGCCAGTCCTTCCGTGGCCTCAGCCAGGCCTTTGAGCTGGACCAGCAGGCCTTCTCAGCCGGCCTGAACCAGGCCATCGCCTTCACGGGAGATGCCTACGACGCCATCGGCGAGCTCTTTGCCGAGCAGCCCAGGCAGGACCTGGACCCCGTCATGGACCTGTTAGCGCTGTATCAGGGGCACCTGGCCAACTTCCCTGACATCATTCACGTTCAGAAAGGTAAAGCCTGGCCTTTAGAGCAGATGGTCTGGAATATGTTGTTGAGGCATAAAGGGATGATTTGGACAGATACCTTAATCTGTTTCAGACTAGTGTCCTACAGTTTGAGAATCAAGCAGGGATGTGGATAGCTGGCTGGTTTTTTTGAGTGTATGATGGATTGTGGGCAGGTAGCTCCCTCCTTAAAGTATTTCCAGACAGGGAGTAAGTACTCTTCAGAGAAAGTTCTGAGAGTACTTCTTATGACGGTGCTATCATTTTAGAGTTTGAATAGTTGGGTAATGAGCTTCTGGGATCTGTAATCTTGTGCCTAGGGTAGAATTAGAAGAGGACCCAAACCCTGTTAGGCATCCATTCGAACACTGTGGGGTCACTTAGTGATGGGTTTCAGGAAGCAAGGAAATAATGGGGAAGGACGGATATCTGCAAATAAAGGTTGGATATCTGCAAGTAAAGGTAAGTCTCGCGGCTACCTTCCACACTTCTCAGTCCCTGGTTTGGTACACTTCTCAGTCCCTGGTTTGGTAGAGGAATTACAATCAGTTCTCTGAGGTTCTAGCTGGGGCAGTTTAAGAATGTCCTGTGAAGGCTTCTTGCTTGCAACCTTTGTAAAATGAGGTGAATGGCTTACTCTCATTTCAGGACATTTTAAGAAAATTAATCTCTTTAAGCTCAGTCATTTTGAGTTTGGAGTCTATTAACTGAATTTAAAGAGTATTACTTAGGAAAATGATATGGGGAAATTACAAAGAATGCACAGAATCTGAATATCATGTCCAAGTGCTGTGCTTTTGTATTTCGATGAGTTAGCTGCCCATCTGTCAGAGCTTGTTTCATTGTTATTGTCTCTAACTTTTGTTAAAGTGATAAAATTTGCATTTTTTTTTCTTAGAAAATAAATTAGAGCAGTAAAACCTGGAGTGAGAGAACGGGAAATAAATTAGAGCAGTAAAACCTGGAGTGAGAGAACGGGAGGTATTGAAGTTAGGGAGGACTTGCCTGTGGATGTCTCCTGTTCAGAGTGCTGGGTGTGGGGGGAAGGAGGGAGTTAACCTAGTCTAACTTCGTGTGCTGGTGGAAACCTCTTTGGGTCATGAGGTTTGGCCTTCAGTAAGGAGGCGCTCATTGCCTTTGTAGATGGGCCAGTCCATTTATGAACAGCCCTGATCTTTGACATATTCTTCCTTGCACCTGACTAAAATTTGCCTCCAAAGTATGTCTGTTCTTCATCCATATGTTAGCCCTTTACACTATCAGAGACAGCAGTCTTGCTTCCTTCCCTTCCCTCTGCTGCTCTCCTCCCACTTCCAAGTGTTTGACTAGTCTTACTCACCAAGGAATGAGGTCCTTCCAAAGCCTTGAATGTGTTGTTGGACCTGACATGCAGCATCCTCAAGCACCTATAGTACTAATTTTGGTAGAAAATAGTAACTTTCTTGGCAATTTACATTTTGTAAATGCAGTTTGAGATGGAATTCGCTGTTTGAGCAAGAGTACTGAGCCTGCATCCTCATGCCTTTCTGTGTGTAAATTGCTGTGACTCATTGACTTTCTGGCTGGTGCTGGTGGGACTGACTCTTTGAGCCTTTAATAGGAGACCTTATGTTTAAATACCATTGTGTCACATCGGCCTGGACCCTTGCTGCCTTTTTCCGTATTTTGTGAGTTTATGCAAATGGTTGGTAAATAGTCGAAAGGGTGGAGACAAGTACCAACGTCTGCAGGCAGACACAGGTGATTGGCGGCTACTGGGTGGCACCAGTTCTTTCCCTGACTTTACTGTCACTCAGACCACACACAGCCTTGTCAAGTGTCCCGCTGTTGGAACTATTTATTAGAAAAGGTATGGTGTTTATTCTAAGGTAGATTTTGAGTTTAAGCAGTAGCTTTTGCAGTTTATTAAACTGTGTGGTTTGCTTTTTAAAAAAAAAAGTTCTTGAACTAGAATTGTATTCTCTTTTCTTGGGATTTGAAAAACTTCATTAAAACCAGTATCATTTTATGTTGTTTAAACAGATTCAGGGGCACTAAACGTAATCTTTAGGAAGTTCAGAAAGAAATTCAGATAATATTAAGTATAGTTTTTTTTCCTGTTGTAGTCTTAGTGTATAATGTATAGGGAGTGTGTGTCCCGAGATGACATGTCTTTAGAATATACTTGCTGTTTAAAGCTATGTTTGCAGTGCATGAGGCTTAAGGATTTGCTTGCAACCAGTTATTATCAAGGATGCTAGTGTTGGCGATTTTTAGGAATACAGATGAGACAGATCTTATAAGTTATGCTAAAGCTTTTTGAACATGATCTGAGTATTCAGAACTTGTGGTTGTAAAGAGCAGTTCCCCCCTACCTCCACCAACTCGAACTTAACTACACAGTTGCTGTTGGAATGAATCTTTTTTAGTCTGAGCCTTGGGGATTTTGTTGACAGGTTGTTTTTTCCTCTAAGGTCTCAAAGTGTAATCCCATGAAAGATTTAAAGATTTTACTGTGATTTTTGAAAGGAAAACAAAAAAATGCTAAAAAAATGTCTTTAAGCCGCTTAAGCTATCTTTTAAGTATTTAGTTCAAAGTTTACATTTCAGTTTAGGGAGAAATTTGACAATTCAAAATAATTATTTCAACTCTTAAGTTCTCATTGTTTACAGGAAGATAAAAAACAGTTTCAGTACTTCTACATTTTATGTGCTCTAATCATATGTTAGGTCCACGTTCAGATGAGACAGAAATGATTAGAAAGTGCTTTTTAATGACTAACACAGTTAAGAAGGGGAGTTAATTAAGCTTTTCTCCTTTGATTCCTGGGGGAAAGGATAGGAACATTAGTCTCCTCTGAGCTTTTTTCTTATCCAGGAGACTGCTGTGGTCAGCTTTTCCACTGTTCTAAACTTGCGCTGTTTGATGCGGGGTGTTTGAGCCACATCTGACTACTTGAGTTTAGGTTAATTAAAATAAAATAATATAACTCAGTTCCTTAATCACACTAGCTGTATTTTATGTGCTTCGTAGCCAGTGGCTACCACATTGGACAACAGATTCAGAAGAGACCATTTCTTCACTGCTGAAGGTTCTGCCGTAGTTCAGCTCTCAGCCCTTGCAGATTTCTCCAGCAGTTGCTAATCTTTGCACATAGTCTCCAGATAGTTTTCTTTTCATCTCATGGCATCCCCTCCTTTCCACATGGGCTTAAGGAATAAAAATTGGGAGGGGAAGCAGGCCCTGCCAGACCCCTCTCTATAGATAGAACGTCCCAGGCACTCAACCAGTGAGTAATATTTCTGCAGCGTGAGGATGTTCATCTGCTTTGCATCCTGTTTTCATCATTCATTCAGAAAATACAACTGGTTTCAGAATGGACGTCCGAGTGGTGAGGAACCAGTTCCAGAATGAGGGTGGAAAACTCAAGTACCCTTAAATGTGGTCGACTGGCATTTTTCTGACTGTACTCAGTAAAACCAATACTTAAACTTAATAATGGTTTTAGTGTAAGTGTGTTCTGCAGAAGCAAAGAAAGCCATATGGTTTCTTTAGCTAAAAGAGAATTCTAGAATTCTAATTTTTCATCAACTCACGGAGTCTTAGATAAACATACCTATTTTAGTTAATGGAGTTACGTGCGGGGAGAAGGCAGTTTGCTGTAGTCTGAAGTATAGTAGATGGAAATTCAGAAGCTGTTTAAATTTTATTCACACTTTGCTCTGTCTTAACAGGAGTCCCTTAAATTCTTTGTTTACAGGCAGTTCATTGATTCCTGACTAGTCACATGTCTGTCACTGCCTAGCTTTGGAACCCTGTGGTCTGATTTTCTTTTTTTGAAATGGTAGCATTTTATCTCCTGTTTATCATCCCTGCCTGTAGTATGCCATAGAATGCTGATGCTGGCCAGTTTTTTGGATAGTACATAGAATCGATTTCATTATCAGTTTCTTAGCTTATTCAGCTCTGTTTCCGAAGATATGATTAACCTCTAATATTTAATAAAGCTTACTCTGGATGGCAGCGAGTTGTTGTGGTGTAAAAGCTTTAGGTTTATCTCCTGGGGAATATCGTGAAAGGGAAAGACGTAAATGTGGGGTGAGGAGAGATGTTAGTTTTATCTTTATTTGGGAATGTGGACTAGATAGCAGGAGGGAGTCACTTAAATGGAAATTTCTTTATTTCTGAGAAAAGGTATAGGTCATGTAAAAGTGATTTGTTGATAAAATGTGCTGTTAGCCAGTGAAGCAGGGCGGTAGAACTAGGTAAACAGACAGGAGTCCTGTTTTCTGTACTCCTCAATTACACATGCAGGGTTTCTAAACGTTCCAGATGGAGCCTTCTTTTCAACAAAACACAGCCCCGGGACATCAGGAATAGTATACCGGTGTGGGCTTGTCAGTTCTCCGGGGTAGAGTTTCACCATTGTGCTTCCTTTCACCATGTGTAGGGTCCGTCTTCTGTCCCTCAGACATTAATTAAAGATAGTTAGAGTCCTGGCAGGGCACCCAAGGTAAGGCTGGGCCACAGTTAGCCCTTCCCTGTCTGCTCCCCATTCTCCTGGGACTAAAAATAGACCTGAGAGGGTGGTGCCAGGAATACAGAGAAAAGGTCCAATAAGCGGGCTCTTTTGCAAACTCATCCTTATTGAAACTTCTGGGCTAGAGATTGAGGTCATTCATTTTTTGGCTTGTTCTGTTTTAGCTCCGTCTTAATTGAACCCGTTTCTCCTCTCCCGTACTTCTACCTCCAGCTGTTTTTTAAGGAGACTTCAGTTCTAGCTGTAACTGTTGTCTTTGTCTGGATTTCCTTAATGAAAATGGGGTTATTACCTTTGGGGCTTTGGAGAGAGATGAGTGAGTTCTTTGGTTGAAACGCCATTGTGACCAGCCACAGACAGTCTTGGTCGTGGAGCTAGGTGGGGATACTGCTCATATTCACCCTGTCATTGGTTTCTCAGACATTTTTTTTTTTTTTGAGCCACGAATCCTTCTTGAAATCATACTGAGGAATCATAGCCTGTTAGGCTGATCACAGTGGAGTTAAAAAGAGGCCGGTACCTGCGTTCCCACTCAGTTCTTCAGATGGCTCTCAGGCTCAGTTGGATTTCCCTCTTTATTGGGAAATGTCGTCCCCCAGGTTCCTGTCTGGTCATCTGAAGATATCCAAACAGGAAGGTAGAACCCAAACAATGAAGAAGTTCTGTGAGAAGGTGTCAATTCTCTTATAAACATGACAGTTCCTTTATGTTCTTTTTCTTCAGGCTGACTAAAAATTTATTGCTTTATTGTCTCAAAGTATTTTAAAGTCAAAGTTTGATATGGAGTTTGATTTAATTTGCCATCTATTTATGAAACTTTGTGATACTACAAACTAGATTATCGCAAATAAAATGGCACAGTGATGCTTAGCTCTTGTTTGGAGAGACTGTACTCAGAGGACCTGTCCCATCTGTCACCCTTCACTTAGAGAGCACAGGCTAGATTCACGTGGAGGGGGGATGGGCAGGACTCTGCTCCTCACTGAGTTCTTCGACTGGTGGCAGAGAAGCCATGTGCCAGGTTGTGAGAGCCCTCCCAATGCAACACAGAAGAGATGGGTCTGGCCTGACTCTGATAAGGGAGCTAGCCCCACAAACAGAGGTGGTTTATTTTAAACCAAGAGCCTCATGTTCAGAGTCTCCTCACTGTGGGCCTCTGTGGAATCTGGGAACCACTGTGTGGATGTGAGGGGAGCTTTGGACAAGTTACTTTAACCTCAGTAAGTCTGCTTTTTGTTGGTAAAATGGGAATGCTTCCTCACAAGGTCACGCTGAGGATTAAATGTTACAGTTCTTGGTAGTCATTCACTAAATGTTTGATTTTGAAAAGTAGAACGATATTTTTAAAATAGGAAGAACTGTTCTTTAAAAGATAGTTCCAGTAATCTTATCTTCCATCCCAGTAGCTTACTATCACCAGAACTGCAGGCAAAAGTACAAAAACCCAATAAGTCATTGGTATAGCTGGTAAATATTGTATTTAAACATGGCTGGCATGTACTGCACACCAGAAGAATGGTAACATATAAATGCCAGTGTTATTGTTCACATTAAGGGATTGTGTAAATTGTCTCCTACTGTTAGCTATTCCCTTCCTCTAAATTACTTGTATCCTTGCACAAATCACTTTGACATTTTTGAGCTTTAGTTCCCTCATCTGTAAATATGAGACTCATGGTCTCCTAGGTATCATTTGTTGATTGACTTCTAAAAATAAATAGCAACATCCATACATTGAAAAAATACTTAGGAAAGTATACGATGAACATTTAGACATTATTTCAGGCTGGTTTCAATAGCATTCTATCTGTTTATGTGATTTTGTAATATGGGAGCATGAACATCCTTTATCAGTTGATATTGGCAACTGGCAAGTTGATGTGAAAGAAAACTCATGAACCTCAACAAACTTGCATTGAGGGCTTACCACCCCAGGTACTGTGAACATAAAAGTGGTGACTGCCTGGTCTCCTTCTCGTGGTCAGAGCTCCCAGGTGTTCGGAAGCTGAGGTGTGGTGGACAGCTGGAGAAATTCTCTGACCCACAGGAGGCTGTCATTAGTAGAGCCACCAGAGAGAGAAATTGAGATGGGCTTTCCCTCCTACAAAATGTGCTTCACTTGGAATTCTAAATACTATCTTCTCTCTAAAAGTAGAAACAGTCTTGTATTGTGAATCTTTTATTTGTAGCTTGATTGAACTTTAGTGTGAAGAAGTGTTACTTCACTTGTCCTTTTCTTAGAATTTTTTTCTCTCTCACTGTAGTTGCGACTTTTCTGATAAAAAAATTCTTTGTATTATTTGGTAGGTAGGGAGACAGCAGTTAGGGAGGAGAGCCAAAATCATTAGATTTATTCAGAGGATCCTCAGAGGGATAAATCTGATCTTATTCAACAGACGTGTAAGTGCCCATCACAGATCGGGCACTACTAAAGATATTGGGGTTGCATCAGTGATCAAAAGAAAGATCACCAGCCTTGTGGAGCTTATGATCAAGTAGGGTGGAGACACAATGAAAAACAGTGAGTACATTATCACATATATAGTAGGGGAAACGTAAATGTGGAGCATGGCAAGAGGGCATGGGGAGGCAGAATGTAGTATGAAAAAGGGTGATCAACATTGGTCTCATTAAGAAGATGAGATTTAAGTGGAAGTGTGGAGGAGGTAGAAGGAGTTAGCCAAACAGATGTCTTGGCGGGGAGAGCCTTTCAGGCAGAGGATACAGCTAGAGCAGAGGTGCTAAGGTGGGTGTGTGCTCCTAGGGAGTAGAAGGCCAGGTGATTGGAGCTAAGAGGATCTGGGGAGGAGATGAGGTCTTGGAAGGTCCAATTAGTAGGGCTTTGTAGGTCATTGTCAGGATCTAGAGTAAGAACTCCAGTCAGATTGGAGCCATGACAGCCTTTTGAGCCAAGGAATGACATCCACTTGGACCTTTTAACAGACTTACTCCAGTTGCTGTGTTGACAAAAGAATGGAGAGGAGGTAGGGTATCAAAGGTAGGAGCAGAGAGCCAGTAGAAAACTACCCCAGTAATCCAGGTGAGACAGTAGAAGTACAGACTAGAATGGGGACAATGGAGATAACGAGGAGGGATCCTAGTCTGGATATGTTACAGGTAGAATCATCAGGTTTTCCTAAGGGATCAGATGGGGCATGTGAGAGGAAGATGAGTCATCAAGGGGAACTCTGCAGTTTTGGGTTTGACTAACAAAATGAATGGAGTTTCCATCCACTGAAATGAGGAAGACTGAGTGGAAGAGAGGTGGGGATGGGAATCAGGACTTCAGTTTCATCCTTTTAGATTGATGGGCTCCCACAGTCTGTTGACATCTCCCCACCCAGCACATACACAGACAGTCAGGCCTTAGATCAAATTCCCTCCTCAGAGTTTTCTGCTTGGAACCCAGTTTTTTCCAAGTAGTCATGGCTGATTGAATGCTCATTGGTGTGCCAAACAGTATACATTGTTCGGTTATCGGATAGTGTGTGGGGTTCTGTTTTTATGTTCCTCTAGTATGTAGCTCCATTATTTTGTATGTGCATAGTAAATGCTTAAGGAATGCTTGTTGAATGAGAAAAACAGGCACTCCATAAGTACTTCTTGATTTTGAAATAGATGTCTTCTATTGTAGAATGTGTTTTTCTATTCATATAATGATGGACACCAGAGTTTGTAAAAGAATATAGGAAATAAAGTAGGATCTGGATATATTTTATAGGTGAAGTCATTAATTACTGTGAAAGTGATTTAAAAGTCCTGAACTTACATATCTATGAAGTAACTTTCCAAAACTTACTGAGAAGGGAGTACATTTTAAAATGCTTTCTTTTATGTGCCAGAAAAATTAATGTTACATACTTCATGATTTCACTTTATATTGATTCTTAATGTTTAAACTTTCATAGGTACAGTTTTTTTCCTCTTTGGTAAGCTTTCATTACTGGGAGTCCCTTTTGCTTAATTCCAAGCACAAAAGGTAGAGAGAGTACACTTCTCCTTTGTGAATGACCTGGATACACAAAGCACTGAGTTTAGGTGTTGAGCAGCAGGTGCCTGCCTTCATGGAAGGTTCAGATCTATAAAGGAAGTAGGATGTACAGAGAATTGAGCGAGAGGAGGTTGATTTAACTTAGTCCCTATGGTCAGAGTGCATGGGTCTCCGGAGGATGAAGAGTCATTGTCAACTCTGTTAGGGGCTTGGGTGGGTAACATTTGTTTCTTTGCCTTTGAAAGATGGCCATATTTTGACTTTTCAGAGGAAAATAGAAAGTGTGTTCTCGATCTTGGAAATGCTTTAGGATGGGCATATAATAGCTGATGCACTACATGCCCAGTGCTCAGCTCAACGAGGCCGGCTGACAAGTGAGTAGCTGTCACCAAACAGTGTGACACATGCAGTCATGGGCCTGTGCCGTGGTGTGAAATAGGCCAGAGTGGAGGTGATCAACTACGGGGAGAGGAGAGAATTCAGGGGTGGCTTCTCCCAATCTTACTATGAGAACAGTTTTGAAAAAAAATTGGAAGTTTGCCTAGCAGGCAGAATGGACCATGTATAAAAATCAGGGATTAAATCCTGGCTGCCTCTCAGATTCAGCCCTCAAGTGGTTACTGCTGTAAATTGGGCCCCACCCTCTATCCAGTCAGAGTCTTAGGGGCATGTGGCCTATACATTGGTGTTCTTGAAAGAGCTCCTCATGGGATTTTTTTTTTTTTTAAGATTTTATTTATTTGACAGAGAGAAACACAGCCAGAGAGGGAACACAAGCAGGGGGAGTGAGAGAGGGAGAAGCAGGCTTCCTGCCGAGCAGGGAGCCTGATGTGGGACTTGATCCCGGGTCTCCGGGATCATGACCTGAGCCTAAGGCAGTCGCTTAACCAATTGAGCCACCCAGGCACCCCGGGATTTTTTTTTTAAGACTTTTATTTATTTATTTGACAGAGAGAGATAGACCACAAGTAGGCAGAGAGGCAGGCTCCCTGTTGAGCAGAGAGCCCGATGCAGGCCTCGATCCCAGGACCCTGAGATCAGGACCAGAGCCGAAAGCAGAGGCTTTAACCCACTGAGCCACCCAGGGGCCCTCCTCGTGGGATTTTGATGTGCCACTGGGTTTGCAGCTGGTGTTGGAGGGGATGGACAGGAGCAGCATGGAAGACCATACAGGGTGCTGAAATGCTCAGGCCTGCATTTTGATGGACAGGTCCTGGTGACAGCTGTAAAGGGAGGCTCGGGGTGAGGTGAGATCGGAGGCTCCTGCAACACATGAAATCTTGAACTGAGGCCGTGTCTGTGGGATAGGAGAGGAGGGGAGACAAAGGGGGTATTTGCCTCTAGGAGTGAGGTAAGGGACAGGGAGGAGAATAAAATGACCAGCAGATGAGAGACTGGAGCTGTCGACAGAGATACTCGGAGATAGAGCTAGGGTCTGCAGGCCAAACCTACCCACGCGCCTGTTTACAGCACTTGAGCAAAGACTGGGTTTTACATGTCTGAATTATTCCATTTTTACTAGGATAAAAGCCTCGATTTTGCCTTGACATGCAAAACTTAAGGATTTATTGTCTGACCCCTAAGGAAAATGTTTGTTTACCCTTGACTTGGAGGTCAGGCAGGTTTAGGAGCGGGAGTATGAGTAGTAATAGGCACTGCCACCACTTTGAGGTCCTTACTGTGTGAGGAGCAGTGTTGTGGGCAGCTACATACCCTGTGTCTGATTCCATGTAGGAGTGGGCATGAAGATGTGCTGTCTACACCCACGGGGCGTGGAGGTCACACCGGCTTCACTGGGTAACTAGTTGCAGTTTCCTCATGTATAACGTGGAGTAATCATTTTACATGCCAAATACTTGCAAGCATTAAGTATTAGCTATTGTGTTAGGTTTCTGGGGCCGCTGTAACATTACTACAAGCTGGGTGGCTTAAAAAACAAATTTATTCTCTTATTGTTCTGGAAGCTAGAAGTTCGAAATGAAGGTGTCAGCACAGCCAGAGCTTCTAGAGGAGATCTTCCCATGCCTCTTAACAGCCTCTGAGGGTTGCTGGCCATCCTTGCTGTTCTTGGCCTGTAGACCCACCACTCCCGTCTCTGCCTCCATCTTCACCTGATATTGTCCCTGTGTGCCTGTCTCTTTGTCTCTTCTTCTTTTCAGGACACTAGTCATTCTGGATTTAGGAACTACCCTAATCCAGTATGACCTCACCTAAACCAGTTGTATGTGCGAAGACTATTTCCAATTAAGGTCACAGTCACAGGCTTTAGGTGGATGTGAATTTGGGGGGGGGGGATACTATTCAACCCAGTGCAATTATTAACTTCCCCAAAGGAGTAGTCTCCCCATGTGATACCTTTGAAAACTGAGGCTCCGTGAAGTTGAGTGAACTTCAGGATTGCATGGCTAACAAGAGCCAAAATTTGAGTTCATTTTTTCCCTTGATTTAAACCCAGTATTATTATGCTACAATCAGTAGCATGCCTGCTAGAAAAGTTTTTTATTCTGTGGACAGCAACAGCCATTAAAGGTCTGAAACAAAAGAGTGACATCTGAATCATGATAAAAATAACATTTTAAGGGCTGAGCATGTGCTGGGCATGATGCTTTATGACTGTATTCATTATATCCATTTCAACCTCAGGAGAGTTTGAGGTGAATACTCTCATTATCCCCATTTTGCAGACAGGAGGTGAGCCACAGAAATTTAACTGAAAGCTCTTGGAGGTGTCCCTCACTCATGTGCAGCCTGGCCCCAGGGCCAGGGCTTCTGGAAGCTTCTTCCTATTGGCTAAGTGCAGAGATGAGAGGGCTGCTGGAGTAGACCAGGTCGTCCAGGAATGAGGGTGGCTTTGGAAAGTAAGCAGGTGAACTCGAGACACCTGCCAAGCAGAGTGGCCAGACTTGGTGAGGAGTGGCTCTCCTGCAGAGTCTAGAGTTACGTTCCAGGTATTAAATTTGGTGACAGAAAGTAGTGATGCCAGGAAGAGAAATAGGCAGGTTAAGAAGAAGGGCAGAATTACAAGGAAAGATAAGGAAGTCAGAAACCCTATTTTCTGGGCCTTTATTATATTTAGTTATATTGACATTTGTGAAAATCGCAAAAGCTATCTATTATCTGTAGTGAGACATCTTTAACCAAATAAAAATGGGTGTCAGCATGGGTCCTCTCTAAGTTTTTTAGTTTTATGACAGGTGTTTCAGTATTTCTGAGTGCTTTGTTTTGTCATTAGATGGTTATTTATGGGCTAGTTCAAGGAAGCCCAGATGCAGCCGGAATAAAGACTCATCACCCCTGGAAACCTGGTCCCTGCCTGTGTGAGGAAGCAGGAAAACCCCAGGGTCAGAGGTGTTCTTAAGTTTGAAGCAGCTGATTTCAGAATTGTCCCTAGAGCTCAGTGATTATAATGTGCTGTGCAGTATGAGTTGTCAACCGAAGAAAGAGGACGAGCAGAAATAAAAACAAAAAGCATTTATTTGGGGTCTCAGGAGTATAATTCCATGAACACAGATTTGGGCAGCAGTCCACATAGTGCCCCCCCCTCCCCAGGGAGCAAAATCAAGGGTTTTTAAATCAAAAGGGAATGCTTGTATATGTTGCATGCAAACAGTTTAGATTGGTGTCCGTGGCAGAAAACTAAAGGCTGGGCTGAATACAATTGGTTCCTAAGACTGTCACCCCGCAAAGTCTCACTGTGGCAAGCTGCAGGTGTTTGGACTGAGTCCACCGGTCTCTTTGCCCAGTTCAAGAGTTCTTGGCCCCACGCAGTGAGAAGGCCCATCTCCTTCGTGGGCTCTCGGCTCCACCTTTCAAACCCCTTGACGTTTCACCTTTCACACAGTCACAGTAGCCACAGCGGGTGGCAGCTTGGGTGATGATGAATGCCTTGCTGCTCACCAGTTACTCCCCCTGCAGCTTAAGTGGTAGTTTTTAACACCAGGGTTTACAGTGACATGTCTAAAGTTAAAATCTAGATGTTGTTTGAGAAATACACTTGAAAGCAAGAGAGCTCTTCTTTGAAAATACTCTTCTTCTTCTTCTTTTTTTTTTTAAATACTCTTCTGAGAACAGCGGTACCTGTGGTGTTCTCAGAAGTCCTCGTACCGTCAAGGACCTGGCCTCCCCGGTTTCTCTGCGGGGCTGGGGCTGCCTCCCTCTCCTCCTGCCCTGGGCAGAGCGGCTTGCCTGGTTGGCTTCTGTCAGATGTTTTAGCACAGGTCTCCCATTATCTTCCTAGAAAAAAAAGAAACTATTAAAGGCAGTTTCCAAAGTTCACTCTTCTGTTTGGTTCAGAAAGGTTTTGTTGTGTGTCAAGAGTTCATCTGAACTCAAAGTACTAGCTGCTCAGCCACATCCCTAAGGCTCTTTGATTGGGCCCAGTATCCACGCAAGTCTGTCAGCTAACAAAAGAATGAAAAGAGTTAGGAAGTGAGGGGTTATGAGCTGCGGACTGTAGGCATCAAGTTCTCTGAATCTAAACCATTATGTGAACTTTATTTTACAAAATTGGTTGTTTTAAAAAGTTTTATTGTATGTTCATGATTATCAAGGATGTCCTTTCGACCTCATTGTATTAAGATTCTGTGGGTATAAAACCTTTAAACAATACATGCTTTTCTTTTCCTGCTCTCAAATTTTAAAGTCTTTGTATTTGCATGGCCATATGCAAATAAGCATTGTCACCGTTGTATCCAGGCTCTTCTGAAGTAAAAACATACTATGTTTACAGAGTTCTCTTGAATCTATCACCCTAGTAACTTTAATACACATTTAATATTCAGTGTAAGCCAAAACACAAGAAACTTCATATAAAATTTCCTTGCAAAGAACAGCCTGTTTTGCTAATAAATAAGCCACAAGAGACAGAATTATGCGGTTTCCCTCTTCGTTTTTGGAACAAGGTGTGGTGTGGGAATGTGCATAGTGAATACAAGTAATCAAATATTGTACAGTGTGGTACATTCATGTGAGTGGCTTTCATTTATGCTGTCATTCTTGCCCTTACACATCTAGCGATTGCTGAATGGAGCTGAAAGGGCTGCCTCCTTAGGGTAGAATGAGGCTTTTACCTTGAACAGACTGCCATTACCTCTGTCTTCCGGACCCAACCAAGCTTAGAGGCCTGAGTTCTTTAAATGATGAATTTTTACATCATCCAGCAACCAATATTTTTTTTCCCACTTTATTATTCTTGTATCTGACCATCTTCCCTTCTTTTAAAATTACTCACAAGGTCTCTTTGCTGTTTATTATACTTATGAATTTAAAGTAAATTTTACATCAATTTTACCTTTGAATTTTGACAGTTCTTGACTTTAGGGACCTATAGTCCCTTCAAAAAATTGCCTTCACTGACTTGAGTTCAGTATTCCTACTGGCACACCCCCCCCCCCAAGTTTATAATGTGGTCCAAACCAGAGCCCACAGGTTATGACTTGATGCAGGAACAAAGATTTGAGAGTCTGGAGGGAGGTGGACCTTGGGTTGCTCATACCTGAGATGAGGCCTCCAAGGGACCTGTGGGGTGTGTGTGTGTGTGTGTGTGTGTGTGTGTGTGTGTGTGTGTTGCCTTGGGACTCCTCTGAGGGGCTTGGATGTGATGGATGGGGCAGCTTCAGTTGGACCAAGAACAAGGAAGGGAACTGACTACCTGATTCGGAAGCTGGGCAGACCTGGTTCCCATGCAGCTGGACATCTTCAGTAAAGTGATTTACTGTCCCTCAACTTCACTTTCTGCCTCTGAAAATGGGAATGATAATTGCTTTCCTTTTGAGGTTAAAGAGAAGGAAATGAGACACGTCAAGTGCAGAGTACTGGCTTACATAGTAGGTGTGATTCAGGTATGACTGTTTTGCCTGGATGGACAGCCATTCTGCCTCTCTCTATGAAGTGGCTGTCGGCCTTTGTTTTTCGAGATGTTTTACTAAAAAAATATAGAAAAGTAAATACTGGAGCAGAGAGGGGAAAGAGTAACCAACCAGTGGGTGGGTGGAGACCGGAAGGGAGGAAGGAAAGGGGAGAGGCAGAGGTCAATGGGGAGTTAGCAGGGCCAGAGGGTGTGGGGACCAGTGATGAGAGGATAAGACCAAATTGGTCACATTGACCAAATTAGCATTTTCTTTCAATGTTTTATGTGTAGGAGGGAATGAAGAACAGGCCTAGTTCAGTCTTCTCAGCTCTGTTGCCTTTCAGCCCACCTCCTGTTCTGCCCCTCACACCATGGCTTCGGGTTTTCTAGGACAAGGCCCTGGGAAGACAGGAAGTCTAGTTAATGTTTTTGCCACATTCATGATTTCAAAATTAAATAAAGTCCTGGCTTTTTTTTTTTTTCCCCTCTTTTTTTTTTTTTTAAGGGAGAAAATGTAGCCCTTGGATCCCTGTTGCTTAGTGACTAGGCCTTTTGTATAATTGGTCTAGGAGGGACAAAACCTACTGAGCATAAGAGATTTGGTTGAGAGAAGAGAGGCAAAGTTCAGGTGCTGACGCTGGCCCCGGCTGGAGGTGG
This sequence comes from Spilogale gracilis, assembly GCA_004023965.1. Classification (NCBI taxonomy): domain Eukaryota; kingdom Metazoa; phylum Chordata; class Mammalia; order Carnivora; family Mephitidae; genus Spilogale; species Spilogale gracilis. The sequence continues at coordinate 49,314 of PITA01002490.1, forward strand.
GGCAGTTGGAGCGGCCAGCAAGCCCTGGAGCGGCGAGGAGGTAGACGAGAGGGACATGAAGAAGGAAGCGGAAAGGAGGCCACACAACTTCAACTGAGTTGAAGTCTCCCCCTGGTTAAAATGCCTGAAGCAGCAGAGTGTTTGAGAGGTTTTTTTTTCCCCCCCTGTCCCATTTTACTGGGTCAGAAATGTCCAGGAAAGTAATTCTGTCTGTAAATCAGAAGGAGATGATACAGTTTAGTGTGACTGCATTTGCTGGTGCGCCTAGTTCAGCTGCCAGTGGCTCTTGGCACGTGCTAGTTGACATGACACCAGACCTTTGCTCCTCTCATTTCGCAATGCAATGAAATGCTTCTTCTAAACAGTTTTTACTGATGGAAACAATTTAATACTATGTAAACAAAAGGATGCTTTTGAAAATGGTGCTGGCTTCCTGTATCATAATTAATCTGTAAAATGAATTTGAGTCCTTTAAAGTTGTAATAGGAATGAACCCTGTCATATGATTAAATTCCTTAGTTATGACAACTTCGTATTCTTTGGAAAGGTGCTTAGTGTAATCCCTTGGAAATTGAGCATATGCGGATTATGAACAAGAGTGTAGTTACTTCATGCTTGGCTCTTTGCATCCTAAGAGCATGCTGTAAAACTGTGAGGTGGCTGCCATTGGAAAGATTCAAATAAAATGGTAGAAGAGCGGTGGGATTGAATTTAGGACGTGAGTTCTGTGGAGCTTGGTGTAGTGACAAGGCACTGGGCCGAGTGCCTTTCTTTGAGCCTGGGCAATGTCAGTAAGTATAAACATGAACCTGTCGGGAAGGAATTTTGCACATGCAGAGTCACCTAACAAGGCCGAAGAAGTCCAGGAGATTGTGTTAATAATAGGTCCTAAAGCAAAGTGAAAATACTGGTTTAGTTTTCGTGTTACCGTTCCCGCTGTGAAAGGGAAGGGACCCACTTTGACAGAGTGGATCAGAGGCCCTGCAGGGAGTGTTAGATGGAAAGTGGCAGGACTGGCTGGTGGGTGGGAGGGGGGGCTCTTTGTTGCGTAGTAGCTGTGATACTTCCGAAGGCAGCCGTGCTCACCGCTGCACTAGCTCTAGACGACGCACTTAGCCTCTTACTCATGAAATGCAGAGACTTGTGCCAGAAACTCTTGTAAGGCCCTTCCAGCTCTTAAGAAAAAGCAGCAGCACACATGCAACCTTTGGGAACCAGCTCTTCCCTTGTCACCTCAGAATCAGCCCCACTGACTTCTCCAGTGGGTATATTGTCAAGGCTGGAGCGAGGAGAAGAAAGTCCTTGGGTTCCTGTTCCTCCTTTTGGAATAAAGTCTTGGGGTTATTAGTTGCTCAGTGAACGTTCTGTTTTGGGGAGAGAGTCTAATAATTCCCCCAGCTTATTTAATAAATTGAGTGCCCAACCGGAAGTTCATTCTTAACAACTGTAAGCCTTTTTGGGAGGTGATCTCACTGTTCCTTTCTGCCTCCTTCTGCAGATCCCTGAGGTAGAAAAGCAGCTGAAAGAAATGTGCTGGATTCAGCCTGGGGTCCTGGGGTGCAGCTGGGTTACTGTTGCCTGTTTGGGAGCACAGTCATGGGGAACGGTTGAAATACGTTGCCTCACTTTCAATCATAGTTTTTCCTGTACTTCAAATAGAGGAATTTATTTTCTTTCAGTTGGGTAACTTAGGGAGGCTGCACTGTTTCATGTGTTACCTTCTTACAGGTTTCTCCTCCTCTAAACCAGAAATGTTACCATTCTCTTGGCTATTTATTTTATGAAGAAGAATGTATTCATGCTGCTCTATGTTGTCGCCCCTTGGTATTTAATCTCAGAGTTAAATACTTGCCAGTGTTTTCTTTTCATGATAAAATCTTAGTCAGCTCATATATTATTTTAGATGCAAACTACCCCGTGTCTGCCCCTTAGCCCAAGAAACACTTTCATAGCAATATACTTATATTCCCATTCTAAAATGTTTTTCCCTCTCGTCACACCTATTTTAAATTTTCTTCTGTTTTAAAACTGTTGTCCTACCCATGAGTACAGCGTGGGTTGCTTGTTGAATCCAGCAGTGACCACTTTGGACCTTCGACTTTCAGGTGTCATTTCTCTGCTGTGTTCTTTCATTTCCTTTTTCTGTGTTGAAAGGAGTGTGGCAAGACGATGTTTATGAGGAGAGGGGGCCCGCAGGAGGCAGATTCCTCCTAAATCAGCCACTTAAGAAGTAGAGATTCTGAAAACCTTTGCCTGTTTTTGTATTTATTCCATGATAAAAATGTGAGTTCCCTTTGTTCTTTAGATTCTGGGCAACGTTTTTGACTTTTATTTACACTCCTCTTGGGCTTGGTAGGAAACACTGCAGCTGAGAGAATGTTTAAATGATGCTGTAATGCCTTGTTACGGCCCTGCGCTGCTTCCACCGAGCCTCTGCTCTTGCTTCTCCGGCAGCTGCAAATTAATTTTTAAAGCCATCCTAAAAGTAGGAAGGGTTTAGTGATCTCTGTCCCAATATTTTTTTTTCTCCAGACTCTCACTTCTTAGAGGCTAAACCTGATGGAAGATTTGGCTATCTCTGCCTTTCTTGTGATATTTAATATTTTAGGTATGAAAATGTGTGACATGTAGAAACACATACAGATAATTCCCACTTTGAGAATTGTCAGATCAGTTGTGGGAACACAGCCGCTTATGACAAAACCTAAATTCTAGTTCTAATAAAACTTTTTCATTTACATCCAAGCAGTGTTTGTAAACCATTTCTATTGGAGAAATATGTTCCCGTGCTCGCCTTGACAGGACGCGGGGTTTAGAAGCACAGTGGGTGGAGGGAGGGTGGAGAGAAGTTTCTGGGGAACCTCAGAAAGTAGTTCTGTTTGTCACACCCCAAGAGCTGAAACACCCTTGCAATTTGTTCAGATGGACAGCTGGAGCTGTTCATAGATGTCACTTTTTTTCCCGATTCCGCCCAGACAGTAAACTGGTCAGTTACCTTCTATAAGTAGCTTACTGCATAATTTGACTTTATCTTTCTCAAAAGAAAGAAATCACACTAAACCCTTCCTAGGTGTTAAAATGTATATGGAAAACTAGCTGGAGCACTGTAAGATGAATATTTAAAAGCAAAATGGCCTTTTTCTTAAAGGAAGTAATACTTAAAAAAAAAAAACAACTCTGCAAAATATTTTACAAAAAATAACATATTTTTTAATTGGCTTAGGATGTTGTTGTCATCCTGAACTTTAACAGCCAGCCACTGTATGCTCGTAGAGGGACCTGGCCTGCTGTCACTTCAACTCCAGATGTATTCAGGAACTCTTAATGATTCTTTTAAAAAGTATGTCACGGTCAGCTTGTTTTGTTGTTAATCATCTTTCTTCTGAAAGCAGATCAGGAGTAAATCAGTTCAGCTACATTTCAGTTAAAAAGGAGGTTGTTTTAAAATTTGCTCTTAATTTATGGTACAATTTCACAACTCCTTATACATGGCCCTCACTATTCTACCAGAGTTTGTACATTTAAAGTGTGCTGTTTTGTATAGGTCCTTAACTGTTTCCAGCATGGAAGTCACCTTAAAAAATAATTTGAGCCCCCAAAACAGGAACTATGTTTCTTAAAGAAAAACAAAAAAACCCCAAAAAACCCTTACATCTGCTATCACCCTGCTACTGTAATCCTGATACATTATGCTAATGGATTTGAATTGCATTAAGTGGGTCAAACCAAAATTCCAAGTGTAATTGGCCTTTGGGTGCTTACTCTCCTTAATGGTTTGTTCTGACCTTCCTAGTTTGCAAATAAAGTTTTGGGTTTTTTTGTTTTTATGTTTTTTTGTGCTTTTTTTTTTTTTTTTTTTTTTTTTTTTTTTTTTTTTTTTTTTTTTTTTTTTTTTTTTTTTTGCTGGGATATCCAACTGTATCAGCGCAAACAGAGGCAAAGCCTCTGTATCCCTAAAGGGATTGTGTGTTACTATTTTTGGTTGTAGTTCTTAATTTGTATAATCTTAAAATAGGATCTAAGCAGAGAGAACAAGTCAGAGAAAGATACCCCCTTCCCTTCCATGTACGTTTGGGCTTAGATTTTTTAAAGTCAAGAAGTACGCGCTTTTTCAGTGTTTTGTTTTGTGGCACCTAAGTGTTGTTACAAAGACAAGAAAATCAGACGCCTTGTTAATTTTGGCCATTCTGACTGGTGTAAGGTGGTATCTCACTGTGGTTTTGATTTGAATTTCCCTGATAGCTAGTGGTGATGAACATTTTTTCATTTGTCTGTTAGCCATTTGTATATCTTCTATGAAGAAGTGCCTCTTCCATGTCTCCTGCCCATTTTTGATGTGTTCATCTTCTTTGTGGATGTTGAGTTTGAGTATTTCTTTATAGATCTTAGATATCAGCCCTTTGTCTGTAGTGTCATTTGCAAATATACTCTCCCATTCCGTGGGTTGCCTCTTTGTTTTGTTGACTGTTTCCTTTGCTGTGCAGAACCTTTTTATTTTGATGAAGTCCCAGAAGTTCATTTTCGCTTTTGTCTCCTTTGCCTTTGGAGACGTGTCTTAAAAGAAGTTGCTGTGGCCAATGTCAAAAGAGGTTGCTGCCTATGTTCTCTTCCAGGATTTTGAGGGATTCCTGCCTCATGTTGAGGTCTTTCTTCCATTTCGAGTTTGCCTTTGTGTGTGGTGTAAGAGAATGGTCTAGTTTCATTCTTCTATATGTAGCTGTCCAATTTTCCCAGCACCATTTATTGAAGAGACTCTCTTTTTTCCACTGGAATTTTTTCCAGCTTTCTTGAAGATGATTTGACCATAGATTTGTGAGTCCATATCTGGACTCTCTACTCTGTTCCATTGGTTTATCTGTCTGTTTTTATGCCAGTACCATGCTGTCTTGGTGATTACAGCTTTGTAATAAAGCATGAAGTCAGGTAAGGTGATGCCCCCTGCTTTGTTTTTCTTCTTCAACAATTCCAGAGGCTGCAAAGAAAGGGGAACTCTCTTACGCTGTTGGTGGGAATGCAAGTTGGTGCAGCCGCTTTGGAAAACAGTGTGGAGATTCCTTAAAAAATTAAAAATAGAGCTACCCTGTGACCCTGCAATTGCACTACTGAGTATTTACCCCAAAGATACAGATGTAGTAAAAAGAAGGGCCATATGTACCCCAATGTTCATTGCAGCAATAGCCACAATCACCAAACTGTGGAAAGAGCCAAGGTGCCCTTCAACAGATGAATGGATAAAGAAGATATGGTCCATATATACAATGGAATACTACACCTCCATCAGAAAGGATGAATATCCAACTTTTGTCGCAACACGAACTGGATTGGAAGAGATTATGCTGAGTGAAATAAGCCAAGTAGAGAAAGTCAAGTATCACATGGTGTCACTTACTTGCAGTGCATAAGGGGTAATATAGAGGACAGTAGGAGAAGGAAAGGAAATGGGAAGTAGGGTAATTCGGGGGGAGAAACGAAACATGAGAGACTTTGGACACAGAAACAAACTGAGGGACTTGGAGGGAAGGGGGTGAGGAGATGGGAGAGCCTGGTGGTGGGTACTGAGGGCACATATTGCATGGAGCACTGGGTGTGGAGCATAAACAATGAATTTTGGAACACTGAAAAAATAAATTTAAAGTCAAAAAAAAAAGGAAAAGAAAATCAGACATCTTATAAATATTAAATTGCTTTACAGAAGATACAGTTAATGAATTCAGTGAGGCGAGGGTAATAAGATTCCAGAGGGAAATTTTCAAAACCTATCTAGTTCTTTTATATGCTTACAAGGCCTTCTGAGTTGCATATCAAAATAGAAGCCAGGGACTTCATAAGGAGGGCGAAGAGGCTGGTACCGGAGCCTCAGCCATAGGTACAGGATATGTGGGGAGGCCCAGGGGGAAGATATAGCTGATTCTCAGCTGCCCAGCTTTTATCCATGGCACCCTACTCACCTAGACCCACCTGGCTCTTTTGCCCATTCAGGCATCAGTTTCTTTTCTACATATTTCCAAATAGTGTTTGCTTTGAAGTCAGTCATGCATTCACATTCCATCTCCACATCTAACCTGGTTACTTGGCTAATCTGATACTCAAAGACATTGAGTAACTTCCAGTTTTCTTGTAAAAATAAGAGTAATGTCTGTTGTAAAATTTGCAATAGAGTTAGTGATAGTGATAGTATATGAAAAGTGCATATATATCTATATATTTATATATGTATTATATATACATATATTCATATGTGTTATATATAAATAGATAAAAGTATATATGATATACACATACACACATATATATTACAAGTATAATTAATGTACAGTGTTAATTAGTGTCAGGTGTACATATAATGATTCAACAATACTGTACATTACTCAGTGCTCTGTGTCACCCTTACCCCATCCACCTGCCCTCTGGTAACCACCAGTTCGTTCTCTGTATTTAAGAGTCTGTTTTGTTTGTCTCTTTTTTCCCTTTGTTTCTTAAATTCCACATATGAGTGAGAGCATATGGTGTTTGTGCTTTTCTGGCTCACTTATTTCACTTAGCATTATGCCTTGTTGCCCCATCCATGGTATTGCAAATGGGAAGATTTCTTTAGCTAAGTAACAGTCCTCTGTATGTGTGTGTGTGTGTGTGTGTGTGTGTGTGTGTGTGTGTGTGTGTGTATCACACATCTTTTTAATACATTCTATCTAGGACTTTCAGGTTGCTTTTGTATCTTGGCCATTGTAAGTAATGCACTAAACATAAGGGTGCATATATCTTTTCAAATTAATGCTTTCATTTTCTTTGAGCAAATACCCAACAGTGGAATTACTGGATCGTGTGGTAATTCTATTTTTAATTGTTTGAGGAACCTCATACTGTTTTCCACATGGCTATACCAATTTGCATTCCTGCAAACAGTATGTGAGGGTTCCCTTTTCTCTACATCCTCACCAATACTTGTTATTTCTTGTGTTTATTTTAATTTTTTTTATTTTAGGCATTCTGACAGGTGTAAAGTGATATTTCATTTCAATATAATTTACATTTCCCCCGATAATGTGTGATGTTGAAGATCTTTTCATGTGTCTGTTGGCCATCTGTGTGTCGTCTTTGGGAAAATGTCTGTCCAGGTCTCCTGCCCATTTTTTAATTGGATTATTTCATTTTTTTGGTGTTGAGTTGTAGAAGTCCTTTATATATTTTAGATATTAAAACCCCTTATCAGAAGTATCATTTGCAAATGTCTGATTCGGTAGGTGGGCTTTTTGCTGATGGTTTCCCCTTGCTTTGCAAAACCTTTTTATTATGGTGTAGTCCCAGTAGTTTAATTTGGCTTTTGTCTCCCTTGCCAGGGAAGACATATCTAGAAAAAGTGTCTACCACTGATGTCAGAGAAATTACTGCCTATGTTCTCTTCTAGGAATTTTATGGTTTCGGGTCTCACATTTAGGTCTTTAATCCATTTTGAGTATATTTTTTGTTCATGGCATAAGAAAATGGTCCAGTTTCATTGTTTCGCATACAGCTGTCCAGTTTTCCCAGCACTGTTTGTTGTCTTCTTCCCATTGTAAATTCTTGCCTCCTTTGTAATAATTGACCATAAAAATTTGAGTTTATTTCTGGATTCTGTTCCATTCACATATGTGTCTGTTTTTGTGCCAGTGCCATACTGTTTTGATTACTACAGCTTTGTAGTAGTATATCGTGAAATCTGGAATTGTGATATGTCTAGCTTTGTTCTTCTTTTTCAACATTGCTTTGGCTATTCAGGGTCTTTTGTGGTTCCGTACACATTTTAGGATAGTGTCTAGCATATCTTTTTTACTGTTTTTGGAAGCTACCATTTACTTTTTATATATGCCTGTTCCCTGCTTGCTTTCCACCCCCAACCTTGTCCTTAGCCAAATGCCTGGTGTGTAGTAGGTCCTCTGAACATTTTCCCTTGTGATACAGTTTCACATTGTCCTGGAGAAAGACATATTTAACTTCCATGCAGAATAATGTACTTTGTGGTTCCTTTTTACTTTGTGTCCTGATTGTGTGCCTGTCCTTTGTGTGCTTTGCCAGGTGGCTTCCTCGAGAAGGAAGCAGGGGTGGGGTCTTGAAATCAGAAATATTTGAATCTCCTTGTTTTAGCAATATGCTCTATACATGTCAGGTCTTCTGTAAATGTTTGCTGAAGAAATTAAGATTCTTGCCGCAGAGCCGAACCTTTTGGGGACTTTGAAGGTAGCAACATTTGTGTTACTTCCTAAATTCATACAGGGCAAAAAATGAGTCTTAAATTCTTGTTGACTCCTTCGGGATGTACATTTAAAAAACTTAAAGGTGTTAAATGCCAAAGGTCCTTAGGCCTCAGAGAGATTTAATTTGCTGCTGTGTCCAGGAGTTTTAAAAATGTATGCCTGTGTGATAAACTATGAGAACTTGAGACTTGTTCACTTTAAAGTTGGTTTTTAGAGAGGCACATCTGTAATTCCATATACTAGAGGGTCGTTTCTAAGAATTTGGTGATCTCATTTAGAGTTGGACGAGCTGCAACTTAGTTGACATTCACCCAGCTCCAGGCCAGGCTTCACAAGCCCTGTCTGCAGGGCTCTATCCTCCAGACTCTAGTAACTGGAACGAGTGATCCTTGGCCCCATGCCGCAGAAGCACATCACAGGCACGTGCGCTGGGACGCAGTGTGTCCTCACCGTTTGCCCAGTGCGCTTGGGCACCCGGGAGTGGAATCAGGAGGAAACTGTCAAATCACCAGAGTCTTTTCTCTTAACTTCCTATTTCCTGTCAGTCTGTCTGTTTTTCTCTTTGCCATTTTAAACATGTATTTCATAATTGTATATTCTCAGTCATCTTTTGGAAAAATTTTTCCTTTATTTCCGTCTCGTATGGTTTCCCGGTCTTTTTTAATTGCTTTCCTGTCTTTTTGACTTTAATTTTTGTATGTAAACTGTGAGACTTGTACAAAGATAAAAAAAGATAAATTTGCTGTAAAAATTTATTTCTTATCTTTTGGGGGAGGTGAGTTTTTTCTCTTTAGTATAAATGACAAGCAGGCAGATTTTTGGCTCTGCTAGTCCTGCAGACGATGGCAGACGGGTGGTGAGTGCCCACTTTCAGAGGGATGGCTTCCTGGTGGGATTGGTCAGGATTCTTCTTGAAGCCATGTTAATGCAAGTGATTTCTCTGTAGAGGAGACCCCATATCTCTGCTCTGGCATCAACTGGAAGTCTCTGCTGCTTCCCAATTAAAGACCTCATTTAGAATAAAGAAATGAAAATGTACATACATATACGTAAATGTATGTGTAACACTTTTAATTTCTCAAGGTTTTTGAGCTATGCCAAAAAAACGCCCCTAAAATCAAGCATGCTGTTTACCCACCAAAGGTTTTAAGTAATGCTAGGTTTAATTATATATCATTCAGGAGATTTGAAGAAATTTAGAAATAGGGCCTTTTGCCTTAATGTATTTCACCATCAGCTAAAACTGAACTTTCTAAACCAGATTCCTCAGCTCTCCCACCTGCTCCTAAACAGGTTCCCTTCTTTTGTCCCCCATGTTGAAGACTGCCCAGCCAGGTGTCTGGGACATTTTTTCTCTCCCCTTTGGTCATGGGTTTGTAGAGTAAGTGCTGGATGGAGTCAGGAAACCTGAATTCTTGAGGTAGCCGTGTTTAAGTGATTTGAGCTTCATCATCACTCATTTCCAAGAACCTGTGAAGATCCTTGTTGCCTACCTCTAAACATCTTTAGCTCTCTGTGTCTTCATGTGATGATGCTTTTGGGGGCATTCTGGCTTTTGGGGCCAGAGTGACCGTGCTTGCCCACACCCTCTGGCGACATTGATTGACAAGAGGCTATGGCCCCTTTGGCTTCGTTCTCAGGTCATGACTAGAGCAGACTCAAAACTCCTTGATTCTCAAGCCCCTCTAGAAAAGGTGGCAAATTCTTAATTCACAGGGCCTCAGTGCTCCGGTGTAGGTCTCCTGGTGGAATATGGAATCGCCCCTTCATTGGCCAGTCCCACTGAGGGTGGCCTCCCATTCTAGACTGCCATCATTTCCAAGGCCCCTCCATGATATGGCCTGATTTCTAAAACAAAGTTGGCACTAAAATGTTTCAGAGTCTAATTCTAGAATCTTCTGTGAGAATTCTTTGGGGAGACTTTCTCAGGAAGTAGATTTGCACCTTCTTTGGGGTAATGTGTTTATGTATAACTTTCTTATATAGGTGTGTGTCATGGTGTCACACCCTTTCTCTTAAGTAAAAGTCACAGTTTCTTGGTTTGTATTTTTAGAGACAGCTCCTTGCAGTTTATGATCTGTTCCATATAGTCTTTCTCCTCGAAGGAGATGAAGTATACTGTAGATACTCGGTCACTTGGCAAGTGCTGGTTTAGAGTAGTGAAATCACAGCACCGGAGGAGTTTTTGGAAACCCTATCAGATTCCTTTGTTTTTTAATTACAGTCATCTCTTTAAGTTCCAAAGGGCTTTAAAAAGCTTGGGTAAGTATTTATAATGCTCAAGAGTCTGTTTACTATGTAGCTATGCTATTGGGATACATATGTTTATGTATTTAATGAATTTTTTTTTTTAACTACAGGAGCTCTTACCAAAGTAAAGGAGAGTAGGCGGCACGTGGAAGAAGGGAAGATGGAGCTGCAAAAGGCTGATGGCATTCAAGATCGCTGTAACACTATTTCCTTTGCCACTTTGGCTGAAATTCACCACTTCCATCAAATTCGAGTAAGAGACTTTAAATCACAGATGCAGCATTTCTTACAACAGCAAATAATATTTTTCCAAAAAGTGACACAGAAGTTGGAAGAAGCTCTTCACAAATATGATAGTGTTTAATGACTGGACATTGAGTTGTGGACTTTTTTCAGTTCAAGGATATTTCTATAGCAGAATGAAAACTGCTATCAAAGAGCTATTGCCAACTATTAGTGGTGGTACAAGGATGGTTTTGTATTCAACTGAAGCTCGGCTGAATATATAATTATGTAGGAAAGAAACAGTTAATATGGTTATATAATAGAAACAGTACCACACATTGTAACTAAATTATACTATGTATGCCTACACTACCATTGTAACTTTTGGAATAATGATTATACTATTTGCCTTATTGCTTTTTGAAGTATGGGTATTTTAGTGCATACTTTGTAGACCTCAAAACCCATGAAGGGTCTCAAAGCAGCTGGCTGGATCGAAGCCTGCTGTGGATGCCTTTTTACTCTCATAGATTGGGATTACCGAAATTCAACCTATTCTCTGTTTACAAACTCCAACTAGAGCAGCTATGCGACTTTGTGCCTTTAAACTCTTGGTTTTTCATTTCTCCACCCCCCTCCTTTTTTTTTCTTTTTAAGTAACCACAACTTTTCTGATGGAAAGAGTGAAAGGCCAGTGCACATAACGACCAACCTGCTGGTAACTGGCACTGGGGGCAGGGTGGACGATCAGCTGTCCTCCGTCTGCACGGCCAGTTTTGTCTCCTGATACACGCTGGTGAGCGCCGCGGAGGGAGGCCTGATGCTCGTCTTTGGATACGAAGTCTCTTAGGGAAGAAAATGGTGCCACCCTGTTCCCGTAGATGCTGTGATAGCATAGCCTCTTCATGCAAGTGTCTGGGAAGCTTGGCGTGGAGATTGAAACGAACATGTCTTATAACACAGAGGAGGAGGAGTCTAATCAGTTGGGGACACAAGCACAGAATCAGTGATGATACACACTCAGTTTTAATTCTTCGGAGGGTTTTCTTTTCTTCTTTTTTTTTAGCTTAAAGATTTTAATATTCAGTTTTTTTTTGTTTTTTGTTTTTGTTTTTGTTTTTTTAAATGGATCTACACTGTTAACTGATTGAGACTCCACTGTGATTCACTTGTTTACTTAATCAAAAACTTTTCAGGGATGTCTGTAAAATTCAGTGTTATACGTGATTGAAAGTAGTGTTGGTTGATCTAAAGAGGGACCAGAAATAATTTCTACTATTCCAATGCTGAAGGAAAAAACAAATAATTGTTTTTTTTTAACTATTGATAAGCCCCCAGAACATTTAACCTTAAAAATTATTTTGAATATATTCTTTTATAAGGGAAATATGAATAAATACCAAAAAGATTCAAAAGCAGCTTAATTTAAAAAGCACAAAGAGATTCTGGCTTCAGATGCCAAAATCTCTCAATGTTTTTATAGTTGCTGAGCTATAATGTGATCCTTGAGTTTATAGATTTAAAAATTGTCACTGAAAGGTTAAAGTATCTACTGTTTTTGTGAAGTCAGACTTAGACTGCCTCAGAAGTCCCTGGATATTGAAATGGCAACACAGAAGTAAAGAGGTCAATTTGAAATATTGGTGAGTCACATTGATTAAAAAAGGGTCAGTTTGTAGACAGTCAAAAAAGAAATGATTATTGAAATAATTACTAGGACATCTAAAAAATATCTTATATGGGTTGAATTTTTAAGATTAGAGTGTCATAAATTTGATCAAAATTTTATACCTTAGGTAACTTAGAGCCAGATTTAACATCATGTGGCTTTGTCTCTACTCCAGATACATGGAGTTGTAACCAAATATATTGTTCTCTCAGAAGTAACTTCCACTTTTGATTGCAAAATACCGTTCTATAAACAAAACCCATATATATACATATAAACTGTAGAAGTTTGGAGATTATAATTATAGCATTTAATTTAAGTTTGAGTCTGTATTGGACAGATAAGCACTATGCTTTTCAAATGATTTGAAGATCAGTTTTATTTGCCTCTTTATTTTGATGATGGTTTGATTTTTTTTTTTTTAAGTGAAATCACTAAAGTTGTGCAGTGGTAGCCTGGAAATTATCTGAGGTGTCTTTATGATTGTGCTTTAGCCAGGGTGGACATAGCTTAAATTATAAAAACTAAAGATTAAAGTACAAGGAGGTATAAGTTCATGCTGCCTACTTAGAAGAGAACTTTTGTTCTTCATAACTATATAACATTATAATGCCACTGATTCATAAGGGGTTTCAGTGAATTCTGTGGGGGTAGGACACTAGAATTATTAGTGTTCATTTTCATCTAAGATCTTTATTTCTCTAACGTTCTTGGTCCTATTGAAACATTTCAGTATACAAAAATACTGCAATGTTAATACCCAAGAGAAAAGCCATCATAATCTGTATGCTGGTCATTACGATCGATGTGGTACCATTTTTTAAAATAAACTATCATGCCCTTCATGCCATTATTTGTCTTTATTTCTGTAATTTATAACTTTGACATGTGATGTATTTATAACATGAGGGCATCCCCTTGAGCCTGGTTTTGCTATTTTCATTACAAACGGGCTTGTTATGCTGTCATTGCCCTGCAGTGAGACTGGGTCTGCAGCCATGCATTACAACCCTGAGATGCTCAGGCTGTTGTATCGAGAGGTACAGTTTCAACCCAGAACTAGGGAACACATTTGAAAGTGCAATAGAGTCCGTGCACATTGGCTTGCATAGAGTAGTAACGGGGAATAGGGTAGTTTCCTGGGCTTCACTGATACCGTTGCCATACATGTATTCGTCACAACACAGCAGATCCTTAAATGCCAGGTTTCAGTTGTCTTACGTTTTGCTGCTGTTCTCATAATTAAGGACTTGAAAAATGTTTCAGTCTATCAAGTCAAGCATGTAAAATTTATGTACCGACCTTTAAATGTCATTCTTTACCAAGTTCGTTGCTATGGTGTTTTTTTTTTCTTTTTCCATTTATGTCTTCATTTCCTCAGAATCAAGTACCATGTCTGATACCTTTAAATCAGTAAGCATTATCCAGTTTTCTCATTTGCAGTCGTATCTTTGGCTAACAGAATAAATAAAATAGGGTATTAGTTATTTATAGACTAAAAATGTTGAACATTGTTTTATTTCATTCAAATGTTATAATTAGTGCAGATCAGTCATGTTTATCTTTTAAAAAAATAAACAAAGTTTGCTTTTTTTCTCAGCTTCAGTGGAATATGATAATTATTTTTTTCTCCAGTAGTCAAGGAGGCATTTATTTAATGTGAAAGACTTACATAAAAAATGTAGAAGAGTGTGTTTGCTGTCGTAAGCTTCCTTTTGCAGTTGCCATGGACACTGTTGATGAAACCATCCAGTTTGACTAAGCATCCAGGTAATCCCACTGAGTATCTGCTTAGGTTAGAATCTTCCATAACTATCAGGCATATAGCAGTAAATTGTGAGTGAGATGTTTTGAAATAATAGCTACTGTGAGTCTAGCACTTAATACATAATGGGTACTTGAGTAAAGTACTTCACACCGTCTCTCTTGGGGTCTGTCGCTGTTGTTTGTGAGAAATCAGACATCCCGAACTATCTTCATTTGAGATAGAAGGGATTGTGGATGGGTACAGGGACCTGGTGAATCCCACAGGAGGCCAAAGTCCCATCTGGAACTAAGCTTGCCTTCTGTGGGGGCTTTATAATCTCTGTCAGCTTCTTTTCTTTATGAATCTGCTTTATTCTTTTTTCCTTTTTTTATATCCTGTGGCTTGGTTTTCTCAGCATCTTCCAGTATGTCTAAAATTGTCCAATTTTTAGTTCATAGGGTTCCTTAGGTCAGTGGGGGCCACCTGACCCAAGCTGGACAAGTCAGCTGTGGGTTGGGGATGGGGTGGGTATGAGATAGAGAGGTATATGAGGGAAGAAATGAAATGGTTGGAATTTCTTAAAATGGACTTCATGCAGTAATCCTCACAATAAATCTGGATATTCTACCTCATGTTTATATATAAATTAAAAGGAAAGGTATCTAGTATCTTTTGTCCAAGGTTATACAAACTGAGTGATGGAGCTGAGAGTCAAATGGGGATTTGGTGCAAATCTGTGCTAATTTAAACTAGACTACATTGGATGCCATTTCCCTGCTTCTCAAAAACCCCAGCAGCTTTTCCAGGTCCCCAGTGCTAGATTGATAGGCATTCTGTTCTGCTTTGTGCACTGGGCATGAAGGTAGTACGAAGGGAATCTCTGAAAGTCCACTCTCTGCATTTATTTCCGTTGGGAAAGATGAGAGTCTCCGGTCCTGGCATCATGTACCCGGCTGTTGATGTGCTGCTCTGCTCCGTCTCAATGGGGGAAGCAGGCCAGGTGTAACATTTCCATAGTGATACGAAGGGAGAGAGGAAAAGAACCAAAACCCAGTGGTTTCCCCTTCTTTCCAACTCCCACCTCCACGCAAACACACACAGGTTTCAGTTGCCATCAGAATGGCCCTGGCAGAACGACAGGAACCAATGTCAAGTCGAATGTTGAATTCCAGTTGGCCAGGGTCACAGCTGGCCATGGCAAGTTCCACTTGGTCACAGGTAGAAGCAACAGAATTCCTCCTGTAGTAAGCTCTGGGAAGTGAAGTAGACTTTGGGGCAGAGTACGGAAGGATGCTGTGCTAGGGAGCTAGGAGCAGGAACGCGGAGAAGCAGCGAAGGATCTGCGACCATCCCAGGCCTCTGAGCTAGGGCCAAGTTAACCTGGGATTGGGTCATGGCTAAAGCTTTTCTAGGGATCATTGGTTCCTCCCACTTGGCTCTGTTCCCAGGACATCCCAATCCCATCATTCCTGTGGCAGAGATGGAGTTCCCCTACTGCTCAAGTGACCTGTCCGGTTTGAAGAACAGTTTCACTTCCTTGGGTGAACTTGTACCAGAAAAATGCCTAGGACAAAGCCAATTGTCCCGATAAAGCGACTTTCAAAGGGCCTTAGAAACATGGAATGTTCTGTTGCTGTGAGTCCCATCAGCCTATTTGGAAATGCTTTCTAACGTGAAAGGGGCCAGATGCATCAGACCTTATTTTAGTAGTGGTTTACATTTTCAGTTGCTCCAGGAAATGGCTCTCAGGGCTTAATAACTGCTGAGTTGTTGGACTTGTCTGCAAGCACAGTGGGGAAGCTGACCCAGCAGTACAGTGAGATAGGCAGTGTGCTGGAGCGAGGGGTCACAACCTCGCTTCTCTACTGAGTGACCTCGGACAGTTCAGCCCGCCTCTGAGCCTCCGTTTCCTCAATGGGAGGACAGGCCTACTTAGATTTTATCAAATTAAGAGGATCATCTTAACCAGGGTAAGTAAAGCCCTCAGTCATTTTGCAGTACTCCTTTATAAATAACATGGGAAGTGATAAAAAATAACAGAAGTAGGTACTTAATAAATGATAGCCACATTCCCAAACACCGTGTGACCTTGAGCTAGTCATTTAATCTCTCTGACAGTATTCTGTCTGCAATGGAATATAGTATCCTCCACAGAAATCTTGTGAGAATTGAATGACAAAAGCCCTAAGCCCAAAGCATGGCAGGAGCAAGAACAATAAAGATCCTCTGTGATTATGTGAGAAGGGCTAAGATGAAGGATTTAATAAATATGAACTTCAAATGATCTGTGCTGTGGAAAATTGAAGAATCCACACTTAGGGCCCAGTCACACAAGAGATCCTGCTTTCGGCATGGCTTTTTCACTTTTCTACCTATTACTAGCTCTCCCCTGATCCAGCCTGGCCCCTAGGTCCAGACCCTCTCCAGGTTCCTGCTCCCAGAACCCTACACTGCATTTTGGATAGTCTCCTGGAACCCTCGTTCATCACTTCCCAGACTCATCAAATTCCTCCTAGTGGGCTTGGGAGGAGCTCAGCTCTTTAGAGAGAACCCCTCTCCAATAAGGTTCCCCATTTGGTCTTAAAGTGCTAACTACCAATGTATTTAGAAAGTGGTTCTGCAGCTCATACCAGAAATATCTATGGAAGATAGCTCCGAATTCTGTTTTTGTTCACCAAACAAAGGATGGTTGATGTCTGCTGCTTTCACACCTTAAAAATAGGTACTTGAAGCCTAAGACTAAGAGGAGCAGTATGTTCAGTATTTAGCATCTAAGCCCTGACTTCATGCCATTTGCAGATATTTCTAATTCGTGGTCAGTGCATTCACAAAGGGAAATTGAACTTTAGGCCTCTGAGTGGCTTTTGGAGTAACCGGGCCCGGAATCAAATCAAATACTGGCATAGACCACGTTTGCTTAGACAACTTGGTTCTGCTTTCGTTCAACCTAGCAGTTTTAGAAAATGTAATTTTCAGTTTTGATACAAAATGGTTTCCTTGAGGAGAAAAATCATGAAAAAAAAGTTGGAGAACAGGAAAAGATTTAGCAAATTAGGTTCAGTTTAAAACTGATGATGTTTCCATGGATCTGCTGGTATTCCACATCTAGTTTTGAACATCTATCGTCAGCCGGCCCAGCTGTGGTCTCCCTTGTGAGCCAGTGGGAGCAGCAGGAACCAGCCCTGTATTTGGTACGAGGCTGCGGCGGGTGGCACCGTAAAGGCCTGAGCCTGTGTTCTTTACCTGAACTGAAGTACTTACAGGGAAGGTGAAACCTGTAATCCCAGAAAAAGGCCTTTCTTAAAAATGCTGCTTTTTAATGGCTCCTATTCTGGAATCCATGGGGAAAAAAAAATTGACCTTTTGGCACTCATGTTGATAGGTGATTTCTGATAAATTATGCAGTTATCTGAAGGATTAAAAACTATAGGTGTCAGTCATTAAAAAAAAAAAGACAAGAAGGCTCTTTATGTAGCAATATGGAATTTTCCGGGGGGGGGGGGGGAAGGGCAGAACTATTTTATATGCTATACTTCAAGTAAAAGAAAATAAATATATTTCATTAGATACTCATAGGTTATTTCTGTAAGTAGATGGCAATAGTTGGTAACAAGCTAACCTTGTTTGCTTGGGGTCTGGGAACTGGGTGGCGGGGGGACGGGTGGAAGGAAGATTTTTATTGTATACCTTTTATATCTTTTGAACTTGTATTTTCCATTTAAAAAAATAAAAAGTAAAGATAACTAAAGATAAATTTTAAAATTGATAAAGGCACTACTGGGGGGAAAATGTTGTAAGAAGGAGGGTGGACTGTAGCTCTGCACCAGCCCTCTGAGACCTGGAAGCAAACTGCACATGCAGAGAAGGAACAATCTTGTACAGACCGTGGACTCACAATAATGATCAAGTCCGCCTTCATTGTGTCACTCCTTGTTGAAACTCCGCAGCATTAGGACATGTGCTGTTTGGGAGAACATGTGAAGTGGACTGTAAGGGGAGAGATGACCGAACCATAGTCTGCCGTTCTCTGTGGTAAGCCCTCATCTTCCTCCCTGTCCTGGAAAGCCTTCCCCAGGGCTCCAGTCCCAGTGTCTCAACCTTTGCCTACAACCTTTGCCTACAACCCTTGCCGACTTGGGTGATGGCATTTAGCAGCCAGGTGCCCACAGATCCTGCGCTGACTTCTTATTCCTACCACTTAGACGTTGAGTGTTCATCATGCTCTAGACTGGATATTATCACCTGCCGTCACCTCCGTGATTTGATCTACAGAACTCTCCCGCAAAACCCTTTTACAAACAAGGAAACAATCCTTAATGGTCCCTCAGCCAGAAAGAGGTGGCACTGGGATTTGAACCCAGGTCACCTGACTCCACAGCCTG
This sequence comes from Spilogale gracilis, assembly GCA_004023965.1. NCBI lineage: Eukaryota > Metazoa > Chordata > Mammalia > Carnivora > Mephitidae > Spilogale > Spilogale gracilis. The sequence goes on from PITA01002490.1 coordinate 67,818, forward strand.
TTATCCCACAACCCACTTGAGAATGCAAGGCCAAGTGCTGGAGCCCATGAGGACGTGGTGGTAGTCTCCTGGAGGACAAGCCCTGTCCCTGACTTACTCTTCCTTGGGGGATGCTAGGTGCCAGTGGTGACAACAAGAAAACTGTGGTTTGGAGAACAGAAGATCTTTGTGACTCACCAGGTTTTTGAATAACCCTGAACATCTTCTGAAACAAACAAAATGCCAAAAATGCTCGCCTCCTGTGCCCCTACTATCAGCACCAGCAGTCGGGCTGCTCGGGCAGGCAGTTTTCCACAGACAGACCTCTGTTGTACTTGCAGGGGACAGAGGAGGAGGCAGCCTGGGAGGAGACAGCAGTCCGGTCAGCGATGCGACCTGCGACAGCACCTCGCGCCCCACCCAGCCACTGGGGAAACGGCTTCTGTTTGGATTGTGGGATCCCCATGTGCCAGGTGACTGCTGTCTGCTCTCCCTAAACACAACTGGTGGCGTTTGGACGAGGAGCACAAAGCCAAGCTCCCAGCCCCAGGAGTGAGAGGAAGGCTGGCCTCTGAGCCAGCCGCCGGGGCCTCTCATGGTCGAGACCAGGAACTCACCGCTATCAGAGCCGTTGCCACCTGAAGCCCTAAGTGAGATGCACAAGTGATAAATTGCCATGCTGGTTCTGTTACTCCTCCTTCATTATAGAAACTTTGGACGGGACCAGGCTACGTGTCTTCTGACCAGCATATTTTCTCCTGCTTTACCTCGTGGGAGACTAAATCATCATTGAAAGTTTGCTATGGAAAAGGTAGTTACCCAACAACAACTTGCCTTCGAGTCATTTAGCTTCAAAAGCCGGATAAAGCCACCGACACAGCAGAGATGCCATAGACACTTGGGTTGATTGATTTGTTCATTTGTCAACAAATATTTATTGAATTCCTAATTCCCAGGCATTGGTCTAGGCACTAGGAATACAACAGTGAACAAAACCAGCCCATATTCCTGCCCTTATGACCTTCTATTCCAGTAAGAAGAGATCTACTATTCAAATTAATAGAATATATACTCTATAGGAGGGAATAAGGGATATGGGGAAAATAAACTGGGGGCGGTATGAGCCGTGAGGTGGAAGGGGGGTATGAGCAGTGAGGGGAAGGAGGGGTATGAGCAGTGAGGGGTGGGAGGATTTGTTATTTTAAATGGCCAGGGCAGGCCTCCAACTCGAAGTAAAGACCTGAAGGACTCAAGTGTTGAGCCATGTGAATCCCCAGGGGAAGAACATTCTAGAACACAAGGACCCTGAGGCAGGAGAGCTTACCTGACATGTTAGAAGCCCATCACGGAGTTGGGATGGGATGGGAGTGGGAATGAGGCATGAGGGATAGAGGGTAGAGGTGGTGGTCCTACAGGGCTGAGCAGGAAGAGATGACTCCCAAAGGTGGGGGGATCCAGGTCACAGAAGGCCAAATAAAGGCTGTTGTGAGGACTTTGGCTTTTTCTCTGAAAGGGGGCCCTTGGAGGGTTTGGGCAGAAAAAAAGGGATGATTTACCTCCTGTTGTGACAGGGTCACTTTGGACAATCTATGGGGGTAGCAAAGGCAGAAACAGGGAGCCCAGTTAGGAGACTTTCTGATAATCTAGGTATGATGGGGACCCACATTAAGGTGGAAGCATGGAGGCTGAAGATAGTCGGGTTGAGTTCTGTGACCAGGGCACCGTGTCCCCAGTGGAGCGCAGCAAGCCCAAGAGTGTCTTCCTTTGTTTTCTATACCTCCATGGATTGCCCTTTTGTTGGATAATTTCTTACTTTATAGTTAAATGATCTGTCTTGCTCTGATTCAAGAGCCATTTGTTCTCCTTAGAGTGACTCTTCTGATCTATTAAATATTGACTTTATAATTCAGCTCTCAGAGATTACTAAGTTCTTAGGGGCCACCTCATCACTGCCCCCAGGTATACTAGCCTGACTAGAGAGGTCTGACAGAAAATTGACTTCCAAGGTTCTGGGGACACATATCCATATTTCAGCAGTCAATTGGCCATCCTGGTTACAGCATGAGGATCTTTTCTTTCTCTCAGGGTGGTTCTGTCTGCCTGGTTGCCATGGTAGCTCCCTCTGGCCAGTGCTGGGATCTCCAACATAGGGGTTGAGGGCCCAGCAGGTGTCTCTCCATCCACCTGGGGACCTCATAACTGCCTGCTCAGGTGGCTGTCCCATGACATTTGCAAACTGAATGGGCAAACTTTAACTGACCATTCACAATTCTTTTGGATTCCTTCTCCTTCCCTTAAGGTGCAAACATCTATCTGCTCTATTGCTCTTGGAGGTTGGGCCTTCATTGTGCCCTGGGTTCTGCCTGCTGGCCAGGGTGCCTGTGCTGCACCCCACAGTCTGCCCCCAGTGAGACTTTTTATTAAACTTCCTTTGCTCCCATTTGTTGATTTTTTTTTTTAAACCATTGTTCGTCTTTTAACAAATACCTGCAAATGAGTTAAACTTTAGAGGATTCTTTTGCCAGTCTCTTCAACTTGGAGGTACGGTATTTTTCAGCCTGGCTTTACATTAGCATCAGCTGAGGAACTTTCAAAACTATGAAGATGCCTGGACCACACTCTAAGCCAGCTGTTTCAGAATGTGGAGAGTGGGGCACAGGCTTCAGTATGTTTCAAAAGTCTCCCCCACCACCAGCCCATGATTCTGAAGCAACAACTTTGCTCTCTTTCTTAAAGGCAGTATAAACAGGGCCTAGCACCATAGACTGTTCATTCTCCAAGGCCCTCAAAGGTTCTCTCTTGTCTAAGTGAGGTTTGATGGAGAGTCAGAGAAAATCAGTGAAGGGATTGAAAGAAGAAAACCTGCATTATATAAAGTCAAATGTCTCTTCCTTTACCAGAACACAGGGCCTGCAATGAACAATGAATTAATATAATTTTAGTCTGTAATCCATTGAAAAGCACAATTTTGTTTCATTGTATTTTGTATGTGTTAAGAGCAGTAATCTGTTAAATATAAATGATTAAAATATGCCACAAAGTGTTTTTCATTCTTTAATGCATCAAGGTTTGAAAGAACCGGAAGTGGTTCCAGCTTGCCTGAGGCAGAGGGGCTCCTGTGGGGAGCAGCCAGGACCTGGAGGAAGGAGCATGGGGCAGCAACTCCCAGGAGCCAGGTCCTCCTGTTCTCGTCCGGAGACTCTGGGCAGATCCCTTCATCCTCTCCTGCAAGGAAGGTTTCATGATTCTACTATGAAGGTGTGGAAACAGGTTGCAAGAACGTAATAGAGCTAATTCTGCAAACATCTTTGTGTAGCACTTTGAGTTGACTGGTCTTCTCCTGTGCCACCCTACCCACACTCACACTGGACGTCCGCCAGCTTGCCTTTTGTAAGCTGTTTCCTCCGCCAGTGAGGCCTTCCGCGTCTTCTTCGTCTGGCTGAATCCCACTCCTTCTTTGGGACTGGGTTCAGGCATTTCCTCCTCCAGGCAGCCCTCCCTGTCCTGCTGTCCTACCCTGACTTAGTGAAGTCACCCTCCCTCTACTCCCGACATGCCCATGCTTTCCCCTGCCTTGGCCTTTCCTGCATTTCATAGAATTCTCGTGCCTGCTTCTCCTTCTCTACTCAGTAGCCTTCTTTTCTCTGTACCTTCCCGTGGTTAGCCCAGGGCTTGGCATATTTATAGATTTATTTTAAGAAAGAAATAAAACTGGCTGACCCAAAAGTACTACCGGCTCCATGTTATGTTGTATTTGCGATGCGCTTACAAGCAGGGCAACTGGAATTTCTTTGTCATATTTTCCTTCTCTTTTATTTTGAATCGATTGGCAAGCCTCTGCCAAGAGGATAGAGAGAGAGGTCACCTCCAGCAGCTCTTTCTTTGATGAAAGTCGAAAATCTTCCACATTCATGGTAATGATATAATGTTTAATCGGACTTTTATTCATGGGCTTTAGATTGCTTACAGATTTTGTGACAAATGGTGCTGCTCTGAACCTCTGTGGTCATTATATTAGTTTCCTACTGTTGCTGTAAAAAACGATTGTGAACCTGGTGGTTTATAACAACACAAATTTATAACCATCCAGTTCTGGAGGTCAGAAATCCAAAACAGATTTCATTGAGCTAGAATCAAGGTATTGGCAGAGTTGTATTTGGCTCTGGAGGCTCTTGGCAAGAATCCTTTTTCTTGCCTTTTTTAGCTTCTAAAGGCTGCTCCATCCCGAGGCTTCTGGCTCCTTTCCACCTTAAAAATCCACAGATGTTGGTTGCATCTTGTCACACTAACTTTCAATCGCTCCTACACTGCCTCTTTTGCCTTCATCATCCACATTTAAATGACCCTCAGGGTTACATTGGGCCCACCTGGTATAACCCAGCAGCATCTTATATTAAGGTCAGCTGATTAGCAGCATTAATTCTATCTGCAATATTTATTATTCTCTGTCATGAACATGACCTACAGCTTCTTAGGTTCTGGGGATTCAGATGTAGACATTTCTAGGGGACCATTATACAGTTTGCCACAGTCCTATATCTTTGAACATTTGTATGATCATCTATGTGGAATAAATGAATGAGAAATAAACTTGCAGAGTTGTGGGGAGGGGGAGAATGCACAAAAAGTTTTGACTGGCCTCTTAAATTTCAATTTCTACTAGTACGTGTATTCAAGCCCCTGTTTCTTCTCACCTTGACCAATTCTGAATATTTTAATGTTTAAAATCTTTGCCAATCTTGCTTTTAAAAATCAATTAGGTGGTTCCTGGGTGGCTCAGTTGGTTAAGCGACTGCCTTTGGCTCAGGTCATGATCTTGGAGACCCAGGATCGAGCCCCACATCGGGCTCCCTGCTCGGTGGGAAGCCTGCTTCTCCCTCTCTCACTCTCCCTGCTTGTGTTCCCTCTCTCGCTGTGTTTCTCTCTGCCAATAAATAAATTAAATCTTTTAAAAAAATCAATTTGTACCACAGAATTTGAAAACTAAACAAATCTGACACATACTGACATTAAGAAGCTCATGGGACACAGAAGTGCCAATGATTCAAAAGCTGAACTTTTTTGCCTTCTCTAAGTGCCATCAATTGATGAGTAAAGATGTGGTACAGAATCAATAGTAAGGGAAATACCCTAGATGAATATTTTCTTGCTAGCAGTTCATAGATTTATTAATTCATTAATTAGTCCATTAATATCTATCATACTCTTAATGCATGCCAGCGTCCACCTGACTTCTAGGAATTTACAAGCTGAAAAGGGATAAGCCACAAGTGAAGGCAGGTGATTTGAGAATTGTCTGTACTTATGTAAAATCCATCCATGCAACTCACATGATCTAACTCATAATGGATCACCTTTATTTATTTATTTATTTTTTAATAGAGAGGCCAGCAGAGAAAGAGGGGGAAGCAGGCTCCCCGCCAGCAGAGAGCCCAATGTGGGACTCCATCCCAGGACCCTGAGATCATGACTTGAGCCGAAGGCAGAGACTTAACCCTCTGAGCCACCCAGGTGCCCGGGTCACCTATTTTTGACAACTTCACACTTTTACCTAAAGAGTTGGGAATCATACAATATTGAAATATAACATGCAATTGTCAAAACTTTGTCTGAATGTAAAAATCTGTCAAGTCTCAGGAAGTGATCTAAAAAAACTGATTATCTGAAATAAGCCAGTCACAGAAAGTCAAATTCCACTCATATGAGGGGCCTAGAGTGGTCAAATTCATGAAGGGAATATAGAATGGTGGCTGTCAGGGGCTGAGGACAGGAGACGGGCACTGTTTGATGGGTCTTGCAAGCATTTCAGTCTTGCAAGATGAAAAGAGGTCTGGAGTTTGGTTGCACTACAGTGCTAATGGACTTACTACTACTAAACTGTACACTTAAAAAGGAATGAGATGGCAAATTTTATGTCATTTATGTTTCACCACAATTTCAAGAAAAATCTAAAAACAAAACAAAACGAAAAAACAAAAACCAATCGGTTATCTACTAAGCAGTTGTGGGAAGTTACCACAAACATTTATTGGGTGCCAACTGTTCTGGGCATTTCCAAGCATCATTTGTCTCATTTAATCCTCACAACCACCCTGGGTAGTAGCTATAATTGACACCATGTTGCAGGTGAAGAAACTAAGTAACTTGCCCAGAGTCACATAAACTGGGAATTGAGCCCCATTGCCTTTCTTCCGCATCTTCATGCCTGACAATTAAAGGTTGCATGTATGTGATGAATGTGATTTCCATTGAGCACCATCCTAAGTATTCTTTAAAGTAGAAATACTCTCATTAAAAATGACACAAAGACACAGTTACTTAACGAGGATATAAAATTCCTAGAAACATGTACTGGCTTCTCCAGCTAAATTAGAGCTTTAACTTCCTCCACCTCCCCCCTTCCCGCTTTTCTCAATCATTGTTTCTTTCATTATTAATATCTGCATCATGGTCACACAACAGTACAATCCATATTGAGGTAATAGAATTAAATTTGCTCCTGCCTGTACCATTCTTTCATTCAGAGACGTCTGGGAAAGATCTGTAAGGGACAAAGGACATGCCCCGCCTGTCCCCGCTCTGATATAGGCCCTCGATGATGTCACATAAAAAGTCATTTCCTGCTTGATCTTTATCTGTAACGCTGACCAAATTAATAGCTTTACTTCCTTTACTTGTGTGTAATGGAATTTGGAAATAAAAGTAAAATCACTTCCTATTGGGGTTTATACTTAAGTCCTTTAAAGTTCATGTACTTGGATGCTTTTTTGTCTCTGGAGACCATGAGGTTGTTTGATGTAGAAAATAACAAGTCATAAAATGTGCCACGCTGAAATTCAGTGACGGTCGTGGTTTACTTACTATCCATCCTCTGGTGACTGTCTTTCCAACTTCCAAAACTTCTGAAGATTTGTGATGAGTAAAACCTGACTCATCCTAGCAGGGAGATTTTAAAAGTAATTAAAAGGGTAGCTGTTGTTATAAAGTGAGTCACCCACGTGGCCCTTAGAAGATGTCCTCTGCAGCACAGGACAATGATGAGAGCATCAGAATTTGAGTCTCCCTTTGGCAAGAGAATCTGGAGCTGACTAACCCAAAGGGAGGCCGTGGCATCGAGGGGCAAAGCATGCATGTGAAGATGTCCACCTGTCAGGCCTATTACCTCAGGTTCCCTGTTCCATAAGGAGAGATAGTGGCCCCCAAATCTGAGGACCAGGCTGGAAACTGAGTAGCCACTGCCAAAGGGGTGATATCTGAGTTTACAATTGAGCAGTTATAAATGTCCATATTTAGATGTTGGATAATTAATAGGCAAACTAGCAAATCAACCTTCACTGAAAACCAGTTGTCTCCTTTACCCCTTTTTATTATCACAACTTGTTCCCTTTGTCCCCCCAAATGTATTCATTCATTGTCAAATGCTAAAGCAGGGTGCTTTTTATGCAAAAGATAGAGAGTGACATTTGCTATGCAGAATTAATGGCCTTGAGAATGAAAATACTCAGTCTACTGACTTCTGACTTTTAAATAGAATTTGGGCCTTTATTCTTCCCCTTATCAACAGGAAGCCAGTATACAACGGACAGAACCTGATGCAAGGCAACAACTTTTAAAAGTTAGAGATTTTTCTTCAGGTCATGATTATTTTTGGAAGCTTAACATCTAGCTTCGATTTTTTTTTTTTTTTAAGATTTTATTTATTTGACAGAAAGAAACACAGCCAGAGAGGGAACACAAGCAGGGGGAGTGAGAGAGGGAGAAGCAGGCTTCCCGTCAAGCAGGGAGCCTGATGTGGGACTCCATCCCGGGTCTCTGGGATCATGACCTGAGCTGAAGGCAGTCACTTAACCAACTGAGCCACCCAGGCGCCCCTAGCTTCGATCTTTCTAAAATGAGGTTTTTGTTTCTCTGATGATAAAAATCAATACATGATAAATAGTACCTGATAAGCATAGAAAAATATTAGAAAAACAATGGCTGCCATTTTTTGAGCAGGTTTACTTTTCAAAGTGTGTCAACCCCCAGGCAGTCCTGGGGGAAGGCACTGATGCTACTCCTCCCTTTACCCACAAAGGTGCTCAGGCACCAAGTAGGGGGGTCGTGTTGGAAAAGATGGAAATGATGGAGCAGGATTCAAATCTGGGTCTTCAAACTCCAGTAGCCTACAGTCTTCATAGCAATAGATTATTTGGTGTTTGTCTCTTGTTTATGAATATGGAAGCAGGAAAATGGGGTGTTAGATGGAAACATTCTTTATGCCAGTACACACTAGTGTACACACCAGAACATTCTAGAATGTACACACCAGTACATTCTACAGGGAGTAGAATGTAGTGGTTATGGGGAAAGGAGGGGAAGAAAAGGGACCGTCTCTCCACTGCCTTGGGAGGCACAGCCCCCAGCGAGTTTCCATCTGACAACCTCCCCTCCTTATGATCCGGGTAGAGGTGGCTACAATTTGGCAGGCTGGCTGACCTCTTAAGAGCCCTCTTGAGTCCCCCTTCTACAGTTGCCCTGTGATGTTGTATAGATCTGACCTTTTCTATGTCTCTATTTGAAGAAGCTTGAGTAATTTCTCTTTTCCGTGGCTGAATCCTGACTGATGTGATATATGTATATACGAGCGTATGATTTCTATAATTGAAATCCAGTACAGGTTTCCAAATTGCTTTTTTCAACTTCATATTTTCTCATAAACATTTTAAAACTTTCAAAATCAAATGTTTGCCAGTAATATTCCTACATATAAATGTAATATCATTTACTTGCTATTCCTTTGTTAGTGGACATTTAGATTCTCTCCAGATCTTTTACTTTTATAAATGGGTATTTCTTTGACACAATGTAGAAGTTTTACACTGCTTTCTTAACAGATTGGTACAGACTTGGTGGCTGAAACCACAAGTAACACAAACTTATATTGCAGTTTTGGAGGCCGAAGTCCAAAATGAGCTCACTGGGCTAAAATCAAGGTGTTGCCAGGGCTGCAGTCTCCAGGGAAAGATTCGTTTCCTTGTTTTTTCCAACTTCCTGAAGCTGCCCACATTCCTTGATTCATGGCCCCTCCCATCTTGAAAACCAGCAATGGTCAGTTGACTCTTTCTTAAATAGCATTATGCTAACACTGACTCTTCTGTCCCCCTCTTTCACTTAACAAGGATCCTATTGATTACACTGGAACTACCTGGATAATCCTGGATAATCTCTTCCTTCAAAATCATCCGATTCGCAGCCTCAGTTCCCTCTGCAACCTGATTCCCTCCTGCCCTGTAACGTCACATATTCAAAGGGCCTTCAGGAATTAGGACATGTGAGACCATTTGAGGAAACCATTATTCTGCCTACCACACACAGTTAATTCTGCTTCTAAGAATCCATCCTGCAAGAAGAATCAGAAATGCAGATAAAGGAACTTTTTAAGACTTTCGTTGTGTCTAATGCAATTATACCAACTTATAACCCATTTGCAAATTTAAAAAATTCCCATCTCATTCTCACCATGCCATTGTTAGCATAAAATATTAGTTTCTTAATATCTTCTTGATGTAGAAGCTTATTAATGAGTACAATACCCATGTGTCATAAAAAATTGAAAGAGTACAAGAGAGTTTCACAGTGGAAAGCAAGTCTCCTGCTTCCCTGTACCCTTCAGTCTCCCCCAGAGGCCACCACTGATGCCAGATTTTTACATATCGTTGTAGAGATATTCTATACACATATGAACATATGTAAGGATGTGTCGCTCCTTTTTACACAAATGGTGATACACGGTGCCCATTCTTCTGATCTCCTCATAGGTTTTTGAAGTAAGATTGATATGAATAAATAACGATACTATCTCTGATCTAGAAATTCTATATGTTCTAAAATAGCTACCATTATTATGACTTATTTTGCTTTAGTGAGCAATGGACCATGTAGAGATCATCTCATCTTTTACTTAGAAGTATGAATACAGGAGCACCTCGGTGGCTCAGTTTGTTAAACATTTGACTTTTGATTTTGGCTCAGGTCACTATCTCATGGTTGTAAGATTGGGCCCTGCTTCAGGCTCTGCACTGGCTGTGGAGCCTGCTTAGGATTCTCTCCTTCTGCCCTTCCCCCAGCTTGCACACATGTGCACACTTAATTTCTCTCCCTCTTAAAAAAAAAAGCATGAGTACATTAGGATTCTAGTTCTTGTAGATGCAAAGTTTCAATGGGCAAAGGCATATTGAAACAAGTTCAATCTTAGGACAGGCATAAGCAACTCCATCACTAGAGCTGAATGTTGTGTTTACACTGTGTATATGGATGGTGTGTCCTGTGATAAGGAAACAGGAGCTATTTCTAGCTGAGAGAAACTTACAGTACAATTTATTAAAATGCAGAATAAAGCACATTTCATTACTACAAATTCATATTTTCATAAATAATTATACTGTCACCCCATATAATAACCATTTTCTGATGCTCTACATGGCATCCCCCAACTGCTTTCTGGAAGGTAATAATTTTAGTGGAGAAAAAATTCTATTACCAACGAAATTCAACCAAGCTGCCTTATATTGAAATAATAATCTGTTATAAAAGGAGAGAAAAAAACCCATAACAATCAATCATGCTAGGAGCAAGAAATGAGCACATAGGAATAAACATTCAATACATATAAAATAAGCTATGAAATTTCGTAAGAATATTAAAAGGGTGAATACACTCATATAAACACTAAAATAGGATAGGATGGGGTGTGCTGTGGTTTTCAGGAGTTGTGAGAATACAGGTCATTGGGAATGAGTTAGAGGCAGATTTTTCTGGTTCAGGAGAGGTTAGTGAAGGTGGAGTGTGAAGCTATGAGAAATGTATTAATGCTGAAGACCAGCCAGAGGGGTCTCAGAACCGGCAGAGAATATCGTATAAATTGTCTGGGCTATCCCCAGACCCAAACTGCCTTGCCTGGGGACTGCAGATATTTCATTTTGTCAGGGCAATGTGATGGGAAGAAGAAAAGGAAGAAGCTGGAAGTATTTGCCTTGCTCCCCACTGCATGTCCTCCTCTCTAGAAAGCAGTGCTACGGAGGTAGGTAACTCCGCCCGGGAACCTGCTGATGGGCAAGCGGGCACACAGAGGATCGCAAATCTAGCAGAAAAGGCTATTGGCTGTTAATAGAGGGATGGTACCTTTGAGGAGACACAGAAGGTATCTCATGTTGGCCCAGCAGAGTTGGAAGCACCTTAGCACCTCCTTCTTGCTTGGTGTCTTGAGACTCCCTCTACCTGTGTGGAGGCCCCTGGGAGCCTTTGTGCCGGGGATCCTTGGCACAATATGTTCTGTGGAAGCTGGAAGGGAAGGATGGTTCCTGGGATTGGGAACTTCTCTGTGTAATGAGTGCCTTCCTCCCTGCTGCACTATTTGCTTTTTAAAGTTTCCTTAGAAACCGTGCATATAATACTTAACTCACCCTTGGCTCCATCCTGACATTTTTTTGTGGAAGTCACAGGACTGTTCTTTTCAATTGTGGCCTTTTGCTTCTCCCCGCTTTCCCTTGGTTTCTAAAGTGTGGCCATTCAAAAGGGCCAAGGCCTCATTTGTCATGCCAAGATTTGTGTTTGTGCTCTTGGCAGGACGTGCTGTTAAACTTTGAATACCACGTCTCTGAAGGAAAAAGATGTGCTCCAGTGACACACTTTATGTTAGAAATGTTGTTAGGAGGGGCAGGCATGACATCGGCGGTGTGCGGGCCCAGTTCTGTGCTTGTGTGGGGGCACCCCTATGCCAAGTCAGTGGAGATGGGTAAACCGTCTCCTTCCCTTGCCCAAGGAGGGAAGCCCCAGCACCTTGTCTCCATCTTCTAGGCCCTCAGGGTTCACTCCCACTTCTCTTGTCCTTTCCACCTGCTCCCCTCCCCCATTGCTGCACAACCACTGCCCTCCCTCTTTCCCACAGAAGAGGGTGGTTGTCTGAGTTCTACACCTGGCCACCTGAAGAAGGACAGTGCCAGAGAAGGGCCTGAACCTTCTTTTCAGTCACTGCTACTTCCCTATGACCCAGCCCTGAAGAGACTAGACTCAGCCCTGGGATTTGTAGTCACATCACCAGCACAAGTTTGGATTGCAAAATAATTGCTGTGTTGATTATGGTTACTGTACAGAGATGCCTCAGACATCACCAAGAGTCTTTCATTACTCATGCCTGAAAACACAACCACAATATTTCAGTGGTACCTCTTTTTCTAAAATAAAATCATTTTTTCCCTGGTTAAGTAATATGAACTCATTTTAAAGACTTTTTTTTAAAATATAGAAAAGGATAAAGAAGAAATAATCTCTGTTAACAGTTTGGGGTCAAACTCCTGGGTTTTTCCTATGCATGCACATACATTTAGACTTTCTAAAAAACGTGACTATGCTATTCATGATCTATTGCTACACAAGACAACCTAAAACTCACAGCTATAAAATAGCAACCATCTTGTCATGGCTCATGAATTCTCTAGGTGAGGAGTTTGGACAGGAGACAGGCAGGGGTGGCCTGTCTCTTCTCCATGAAGTCTGGGACCTCAGCTGGAAAAACTCAAATGGCCAGGGATAACTGGAATATCTGGGGCCTGAAAACATCTGGAAACTTCTTTCTTCATTCACAGAGCAAGCACCTGGAATTGGAATTCTGTGCCCAGCTGGGATCGTGGACTGTATGTGGATTTTTGACATGACCTGTGCTTCCCTACAACATGGTGGCCAGGGTAGTCAGGCTTCTTGCTTGGTGTCTTGAGATTCTAAGAGTGAACAAAGTAGAAGTTGTGTGGCCTTTTGTGGTCTAGCCTTGAAAGTTATAGAACATAATTTCTGCCGTACTGTACTGCTCAAAGAAGCCACAAGCCCATGGAGATTCCAGGGGAGGGGAGAAAGGCTCCACTCTATGGGAGGAGTGTCAGAGAACTTGCAGTGGGTTTTAACAGTCTGACAACCTTTTCTTGTTTTCACATAACACAGACAGTATACTGGCTTGAACTGTGTCCCCACAAAAGGTATGTTTAAGTCCTAACCCTCAGTACCTGTGAATGTGACCTTATTTGAAAATAGAGTTTTTGTAGATATAATCAAGTTAAGATAAGATCATACTAGACTAGGGCAGGACCTAATTTAATGACTGGTATCCTTATAAAAAAGAAGTTTGGACACAGGCACATGGATGCATAGGGAGAAGGCCATATGAAGAGGGAGGCAAAGATTAGAGTGATATTTCTATAAGCCAAAGAATATCAGGGATTACCAGCAACCACCAGAAGCTGGGAAGAGCCAGGGACATCCCCTAGGACCTTCAGGAAGAACATAAGCCTACTGATACCTTGATTTTGTATTTGTTTATTTATTTTGATTGGAGTATAGTCACATACCATGTTACGTTAGTTTCAGGTGTACAAAACAATGATTTGATGATTCTATGTGTTCTACTATGCTCACCACAAGTGTAGCTCCCATCTGTCACCAGAAAATGCTATTACAGTGTATATATTTCCTATGCTGTGCCTTTCATCCCCATGACTTATTCATTCCATAACTAGAAGCCTGTACCTCCTGCTCTTCCTTCCCTCATTTTGCCCACGTCCCTTAACCTCCTTCCCTCTGGCAACCATCAGTTTGTTCTTTGTGTATATGGGTCAATTTCTGCTTTCTTTTGCTATTATTTTTGCTTTTTAGATTCTACACATACGTTTAGTCATATGGTATTTACCTTTCTCTGTGTAACTTATTTCCATTAGCATAATGACATCTATATCCATCTATGTTGTCACAAATGGCAAGACTTCATTCCTTTTTATGGCTGAGTAATATTCCATTATATATATATATATATATACCACATTTTCTTTATCTATTCATCTATAGAGGGACACTTGGATTGCTTCCATATTTTGGCTATTGTAAATCATACTGCCATAAACAGAGGGATGCACATTTCTTTTTGAATAAATGTTTTCACTTTCTCTCTGACACCTCAATTTTGGACTTCTATCCTCCATAACTGTGTGAAAATAAATGTCTGTTTTAAGCCACCACGGTGTTTTGTCCTTTGTTGCAGCATTTCCCAGGAAATGAACACAGTTACCCACATCCATATAGATCTCACTGTCATTTCATAGTTGTACAAAGTAACCATTCATGCTTAATCATCATTTACTTAATCAATCTTAAATAGATCTAAGGAATTTAGCTCACTAACCAGCATGAAATTATATTCTAAGCAATTAAGTGGGTGACTCATAGCCTTCCTTTCTTTTCCCCATAGGGCCAACACAGCACAGAGTTGGCATTCAAAAAATATCAACGACCTTGTTACCACCACCAAGAGACTATCAGAAAATAGGAAGTCTAACACCTACAAGCATTATATTAAAGGATTCCAAATATTAAGGATTTTAGGGAAGTCCTGTCACTTCTGGAAACCTGCTTGGTCAGGTGACCTGAGAAGAGGGAAAAAACTTCAGCCTAAGAGAACGTTCCCATAAGGCATCAAATATTTTAAAGTGAAAATGGTTATACTACAAAAAGGTTAAAACCCACTGTTGTGTACAGATGTGATACTTCCAGTTCCCTGGCCAAAAAAGGAGTTTTAAACAGTGAAACCTCTTTGCCAAGTGTTAAGAAATGATTCAGAAATGTCAGCCTGGCAGACGACTACGGAAACCTACCCCATGCATCACAGAACTTTCCTGCTGTTCCTTTATGACTTTGGGGTTGGATGAGGCCTCCTGCATTTTCTTTCTCAAGCTCAACTAGCCATTTCTTAGCCCCATTTGTGACTTCCTGGATGCAGAGGGAAGGCATGGGATAAACCTGGAAAGGAACCATGGGCCTCCTCCCTTTCCCTTGTGGGGCCAAGTCAAGCAACAAGGCTGAGTGGCCAGCTCTGAAAGTGATGAGGCTGCACGTCCTTCCAGTCCTGTGGTTTCTTTCTTCTACAGACCAGGAGTCGTCTCAAAAAGGGCCTATAGAAAAAAAAAAAATAATAAAGCCTGTCTTTATTCTAAGGTGCTTGGCAGTGCGCTCATCATTTCCAAGGGATCTTTAGCTGCTCTGGGCACAACAGAAGGGACAACGGCAGGGCAGCCGGAGCCCTGAGCCCTTATTCAGCCCAGAAATCCAAAGAAAGTTGTGCTGCATGAGTAGGTGTTCATTGAGGACTAAGGGATTGGGTTGGGTTGAAATCTTAACTTTTTCTGAATATTTGGGAGGTGGTGTCCTCGGGGGACCACCCTGATGGACAATTCCTCTTTTCCTGGGGATGAGGGGCAATGAGTCTGCTTCCTGGACCCTGTATCTGGATGGGCTGGGCTTCTCATGCTGTTTTCCAACAGGCTGGGCAGACTTGCTGTGTGTTTGGGAGAAGGGGGACTGTGTGTGTTACAAGCTTGCCACTTCTGTCCCCCCAATGAGAGTGGGCCATTTCTTTGGTCCCTGTGATGTAGCAGGCTTTAGGATCAACCAGAAAACTAATTTGGCTTGAGGGAAGGGTACTGTTGGGGTCACTAAGTACCACCCCCAGATCTTGTCCCTTTTCCTTATTATTATTATTATTATTATTTTTTGAGAGAGAGAGAGAGAGAGAGAGAGAGCGAGAGCGCTCATGAGAGAGCTAGCTCACGTGTGTGAGTGGGAGTGGGGGCTGGGAAGGGGCACAGGGAGAGGGAGAGAGAGAATCTTAAGCAGGCTCCACACCCAGTGCTGAGCCAACAACAGACTCTATCTATGACCCTGAGATTATGACCCTGAACCAAAATCAAGAATCAGACGCTTAACCGGCTAAGCTGCTCAGGTACCAACTGAGCTACCCTCTTTCCTATTTTTTGATAGAACACTAATTTTGGGGAGGAGGGTAATTGTTGGGAGTGATTCCAGCTGCCCAACACTAGGTGACTGATTGACTGATGTTGCTACCCTTCTTTTTACCTGAAAGTGACTGTGTAATTGTTCTAGCCAATGAAAATTAAGTAGAGGTCTCTTAGGGGTTTGCCTAACGCTTTTCTTTGGCCTAATACAAATGGAATATGTGGCTAGAAACACTCTATCCTGTTCTTTTAACTGTTGTGAACATGGATTTGATGTTTGGAGCAATAGCAACCATTCTGTGACAGTGGGGAGGAAAGGCCTAGGAAATGATCTGTAGACAAGTATGAAGGAAAGGGTGAAGGAGTCCCATACTCTCTGGCTCCAATGTGGTTGAGCCTATGAACCATGGCGGTTAACTGCCAAGTCCACAGTTACTACTGCCTAACCTAGTCTTAATCTAAGACTTAACCTAAGTCTTAAACACCACATGGTTAAACATATTTCTAAGTGGTGAAAGCATGCTTCTCAAATTTTATACCAAAGTATCCCTATTAGTACAGATATACTGACCCGGAGCATAGAGTATAGCTCAAACTGGCCTTCCATCAGCAAGAAAGACTTCAGATTTTATCTGAAACACACACACACACACACACACACACACACACACACACACGAGTACTCTATAATAAATGGATAGTTATATTAATTTATTGAAATTGTTATCAAGAAAAGAGTTACAAAGGCCATTTTATTCCATGTTGTAAAACTTAGGGAAGAAACAGTTTTCTTAACCAGGGGCTTTTTTAAAAAATTGAGATGTAATTAACATATAACATTATATTAGTTTCAAGTGAACAACATACTGATTCGATATTTGTCTACATTTTGAAATGATAACCACAGTAAGTCTAGTTAGATCTGTCACCATACACAGTTACAAAATTATTTTTTGTTGTGATGCAAGCTTTGTAGATCTATTTTCTTAGCAACTTTCAAATATGTAGTACAGTATTATTAACTATAGCCACCATGCTGTACATTATCCTGGGGCTTTGCATAGTCCCTGGCACCCTGCCCATATCACCAGAGGTATAAATACCATGGCTTGAGATATATGAATAAAAGAAGCAGCAAGAGAGTAAGGTAAAGAGGTCAGTGGAGGAAAAGAACAATGGCCTTGGTGTGCCAGGCTAAGGAGTGTGGACTAAATTCCTTTAGAAATGGGCCACACTATGGAAGATAGAGCGTTAGGGAGATATCCAAAGCCAAATATTAGAGTAGCGTGGTGGCAGGATTGGAACTGAGTGCATGAAGAGTAGAAGGCAGGAGATTCTGTCATGTGTCAGGCAGGACCTATTGCCACTATGAGTGGCAGACAAAACAGCATCTTTATTTAAGTAGGCTTTTATTCCTTCCCCAAGAGCCAAGAAGTAGCTCAGAGGCAAGTAGTCCAGTGCAGGAAGAGTGGCCCATATCTACATAACATTAGTCCAGTGATCAAGGGCTACATAGCAAACCACCCCAATATAGTAGGCGAAAACTAGAGCAATCCTTAATTTTCCTCAAGAATCTGCAACGTAGGCAGGATTATGTGGGACAGCTTGTGTCTGTCTACTCCTGACAGCAACCTCTTGGGTTGCAGAGTGTTCGGTAAGTGTGATCTGGAACCACCACCAGGCTGGATTACGGGCACACCTAATGGTAAATGCTGGCTGTTGCCTAGATCCTCATGAGGCTGTGGTTG
The DNA here is from genome assembly GCA_004023965.1 of Spilogale gracilis. Taxonomy (NCBI): domain Eukaryota; kingdom Metazoa; phylum Chordata; class Mammalia; order Carnivora; family Mephitidae; genus Spilogale; species Spilogale gracilis. Next base: position 85,354 of record PITA01002490.1, read on the forward strand.
GAAATATTGACTTGTGGACACCCAGCGAGGTTGCTTGGCTTCCTCCCAGCATGGTGATTGGCTTCTGATAGCAACATCTCAAGAGCAGAAGTAGAAGTTGCTCATTTCTTAAGACTTAGATGCAGCTATGGGCACAGAATTATATTTGGCCAAGTAATCACAGAAGCTGCATTTGGGGATGGGACATAGAACCCACCCCCAGAGGGAGGACCACCAAAGAATTCTGGGATCATAATTTAAAGCCACAAAAGATGTAATTAGCTAGAGCCTAGTCCCAGAACCCCTGCAGCTGGCAAGGGCGGCTGGGATATGTAGCCCAATGTCCAGCTAAAAGTGAGAGATTTGTTAAAAAGGAGAAAAGAAAAAGTGGATAGTAGGGATAATCAGCAGTCTTTGCCACTGGCAGCACATCACAAATGACTTAAAGACTGGGATTAGGGTGGCAGGAATGGAAATGGACAGGAAAGGTATACCACCTTTCCTGAGAGATGTCAGGGAACAAGAATCAGGATTTGAAGTGATTTGGACCAAAGTGTCTGAGTGTATGTCTATGCACAAAGGGTAGGATCACTGAGACCGCCTAGGGACATCCGGCCAGATAGAGTCAGGAGCTGTTGCATTCACTTCATTCCCAAGGTCCATCTGGTTTCAGATGAATCTTTTAGACTTTGGTCAAGAACCATCTGACCAGGGCTTACTCTTCCAGAGAGCAGGGCCAGGCTCAGAGAATCTGAAGTCTAACAGATAATAGTTTCCATAAATGGCTGCAGTCCTTTCTGCTCCTTTGCCCCCTGCCACACCCCTTCAACCTTGTGACCACTTGATGAATAGAATGTGATAGAAGGGATGCTGTGTGACTTCTGAAGCAGGTTCATAGTTGGTGCTAGAGCTACCACCTGGCCTGGCTCTCCTGGGACCTGAGGTGTTCCATGGGCAATCCAGCCACAGCAAAGCCATCTGGAGGGAAAGAGAGAGATGCTCAAAGATCTCAACTGTTGGAGTCTTCCTAGTCCTGGTGGTGGGCATCTCAGAGTGCGAGCCTTCAGGTGATTCTATCCCCCAGCCTTTGAGCCTGGCAGCTGAGGCTCTGGACAAGTTGCATCAGAGACAAGCCACCTCCCCACCCTCTTATATATTCCTGACCCATGGGATCCATGAGCATAATGAGTGGTTGTTCTATGGCACTAAGTGTTGGGATGATGTGTTAAGCAACTGTAGTGGCTAGGCCCTCAAGGGCTGTGAGGCAACTGCGGGGGACAGGTATCCCTGAGGCTTGGAGTCCTTTGGAAGTAGTGGTTTGGATCCACATCAGCAAGGTCATCGGTGGGAATGAAGCCCTTGACGAGTTTTCAGCTTCTGAATCCTGATCTGAGCTAGATGGTTGGGTTTGTGCATCCCTCTGGGGAGATCAACAGCCTTTGCCCAAATGGCAATAGTTTGGTTCTGAATCTTCATATTGATGCTATTTGGCTTCTTCAATCCCCATCTACTTCATTAGAGTGGCGTGTGACCCTGAAACTAATGTCAAATGATGCATGGATCATTCTCCTTTCTCCCCAAAGGGCCATGGCAGCTTTATTTGGTGTGGAGCAAGTAGCTGTGTGGTTCTACATGAGGACTGGATTCTGAGCTTAATCCGAACCTCAGCTCTCTAACTCCATCAGTTCCTACCCATGACACCTTAGCAAGTCATTTATTCTCTCAGAAAGCATTTCATGTTATCATAGGGTTAGGATGAGGAAGACAGATGTTTCATGAATGCATATCAAATATCACACACACACACACACACACACACACACACACACACACACACACCCCTCTGCCCACCTGCTCCAGCAACTGACATGAGTGTCAGAGGTGATGCATTCTGGAAAGTGCACATTGAAGCCAACTCATGAGACCAGAGCAGAGTCCTAGGAGTAGGACTTTTGATTTTGGTAGAACTCATTTTTGTTGAGGACAAAACTGGAGTCCAGAGAGATTAAGGAACTTGTTTACTGTCACACAGCTGGTTTTTGGCAGAGTGTGGATCAGGGGACATTAAGCTGAATGAAGTAATTCAGGAGGAAGGGATGCAAGTGACTAAAGTAGATGTAGGGATGGAGGGGGATCCAGTAAGAGCTGAGGGCTTGGTCATCCTGAAGGCTTATGAAAACCCAAGAAAAGTGGCTGAAGCTCTGGAAAGGCCAGGGGAGGAGTTGCAGTTCTTTCTTTCCATCCATTCCAAGTTGTCTGAGCAGAACCTGAGCAAGTGGCTACAACTCCATGTGTGGTTGTTGGAACTCACAAATTTCTAGAGCTCACAGTGTGAAAAAGTAAACTAGGTCAGATCCCAGGCCGACACAAAGTAAGAACAAGACAGATTTGCAAGTTAGGTTGCTCATCATTACACAAAAATGCCATTTTCTCCCAGACTGGCTGGGCACCATCTCCGTCCCATCTATAATCATAGCTCTTCGGGAAGGGGATTGATCTGTAGCTGTGGAAAATTCTGGGCAAAGCAGCGCACTATTTTCTAGAAGTCAGGTGAGCTCCAGGACTTGGAAGTCTTCACCCTAAGCCCATTAATCAAGTCTAATGACTTAATTTACTGTTGAAACAAACATGTCAATTGTAATGTGATACATTACAAACATCTCTGCTTCCCAAATGGCAGGAGAGTTATTGCCAGAGAAGAAAGGTGAATTTAGCCCTTCTCCAAACAAAGACTTTCTCCCTTTATATAACCAGAGACAAGAGATAGGATCTGAGTGTTCACTGGCTTCTGTGCTGGAGATGTCAATCATTTCTTTCCTGCCCCCCAGCACTTACAGCAGAGGCCCCAGGGGCTGCTGCCTACCTCCAGAACCTTTTTGATTTTCCAGCTGTGTACTTGGAGAAAGGAAGCCATGGTCAGTTACCTAAGTGCTATGCCCACTGAGGAGCTGAAGCTGCCATCCTGAGCTGCCATTTTTGGCTTGATCCCTGGAGAACCCAAAATGAATTTGTTCTACTGTAGCAGCAAGAAGCCCCAACGCTCCAGGGAGAGAGACGGTGAGGGGAAAGAAAAGGTAATCCGGTTCCAGATAATTTCCTGTTGTCTGCATGTGGCCTCCTACTTCCTCTGTCGATGGGAAAGGAAAACGAATGAAAGATGGGGAAGAATCTTAGTATGTTTCCAGGAGGACTTGCAAGGCAAAGTCCTGGGGAAGGTGTGGCTGGCCTTAGGAATATGGCAGAGTGCGTTTTCCTCCCTCTCAAGGATTTTTTTTTCCTGAAAAACAAATAGTAGTTTCTAAATATAGGAGTTGAATAAAAGCAATATATTTTCCTTAGGAACAAGATGTTTCTTGCATTTGCCAGATGGACCCAATAGTCATCTGTCGGTAATGCATTTGTTTTTCTCATGTAGACATTTAATCATTTAATGAGTTCATACAGTCTGGTGCAGGTAACACTGGCTGGAACACACACACACACACACACACACACACACACACACACACACACACACACACGTAGTTCCAAGGGAGACATTTGCCTGATGGGCATTTGCCTGGTCAATAAAATAAAAAGCATTTACAGAACAGCTTTGTGAAGTCCAGCCGTAAGAGATACTACCGCCTGTCATTTCCCCTCATAAGACCTAGATTTATGTCTGTGTTGTACATACACTTTTGAAGGGTTGCCACAGTCAGCAGGTCTTGAAAGATGGTACTTAAAAGAAGTCTGGAATTTATGGATTAAGAAAGGGATGGGCTAATTGGCTTCTCAGGGGGACTGCACTCTCTCTTTCATTTTTTTAGGTGCTTACTCTTATAATTTATGATTCCTCTTCATGATTTTAAAGCTCCTAGTAGCCAAGCCCTTCTAGCCCTTACTGATTTAATTCATTCACTAGCTAGGCCAAACACATCTTTTCTATTTGGCTAAAGACTGGGAATAGATGTTCTAAAGTGTACAAAGATTGCAAGCTAATTTAAGTCTTATCTCTAAGGCCCCTTGCAAGTGTTGATTTATCTACAAGTTGCAAGTGCAGAAAGAAAAAAAATGGCCTTTTAAAAAATTTTTTCCCCAAAGTATTGATCGAGCCTGTTCTGAGTAGCAATCTGTCTCACCAATGTTGAGAAGAAAGAGGCATGGTCTCTGAACACGAGTAACTTACAGAAGAGGCATTCTGCCTGGTAAAAACAGGATGTGCTTCTTGGGGAAAATTCTCACAGTCGGACACAGCTCAGGACTTTTGCCCTTTGCTTTGGAGAAAAGTTCACTCAAAAGTAAGCCCTGTCAGTCTAAATGGTGTGAAGTGGGGAGCCAGGGTTCCCGGGGAGGGGTCATTCAGGGGGCTTAGTGTAGGAGGTGGGACTAAAAAAGATGCCAAGCAAGTACTGGGAAGCTAGAAAAGTGGCAGGAAGGGAGAAAGGCCCATCCAAAGACTGATCCTGAGCCCCAAGGGCGCAGAGGCCACTTAAAGAGCATTGTGGGAGAGGAGATCAGCTTGTTCCGGCAGGTTGTGGTGGCCCTTTGAATCCCACGGCCTAGGGTCCACCTCTGTTCTCTATCTTCTCTATGCTAAGGCATAATGTGAACAAACTCTGAATAAACAGAGCTGCAGGCCAAGATATATTTGGGAAGACTAATCTGGTTCCACTGTGTGGGAAAGGTCAGAATGAGGGAGACACTAGAGGTGGGAGACAGGGACCAGTTAGGAACAATTTTCTAGAAAAGTAACCAGGGCTTTGGGAATTTAGCTGGGATTGCTGGTTTCAGTCTGGGGCTATAAATTCCAGAACAACACAATGCAGGAAGGGAGAATTATGGAGTAGGACCACGCCCAGGTCCATTTGGGAGGAAAACAGGACAGTGTCTCATCCAGCTTCTGCCGGGGCTCTCTCCTATCCTTTGGGTTTACCTCCCATTCCTGCTCCCAAGGCTCCCTTTTCCTTGCCTTGTTCTGGGGGGGACTGCAAGGGGAGCTTCTTGCTTACCATCAACCAACAATCAGCAAGACTCAACAATCAGCAAGACTCAGCTAACCATTTCAGGGATTTCTGGTCCAGGGGGAACCTCCTCTAAACCATCTTCCCTGTCGAAGACCTCCATGTGGGGTGGTGGTGGTTTTATTTAACCCAGTCTCTCTTCTGTTACTATTGTATGAAACAAAACATCTAATTGTCTATGCCCATTCAGATCTAAAGATGCAAAACATACTGTGTGAGGGAACAGACCCAGAGACAGGACAGTAATCATTGCACCCACCCAAGCTGACACCAGGGCCCCCGTCAAGGAGATGGCATTTTTAGCCCCTTGCAGACCATCATTCCGGCTCTGAGAGCCAAGAAAGCCAACATGTTCAGGCTACATAGGAGAGTTTGTCTCTATCCTTACGTAGGAAAATGCAAAGTTAAGAGCTTTGGAGTAGAACTCAGCTCATGGGTAAACTCTGCCTTCCTTTAAAGGATCTGGTCATCCTGTTAACAATTAGGAAAGAGAATAGGCCCTTGGAAGTAGAAATCCTATTCCTATATCTTTTATTATAGCTCTACAAATCTCTCAGATGGCAGCATATGCCTTTGCCCTACATTGAAATTATTTGTGATCAGGTCAGAAGAGTCAGTCCTAGGAAATCACAAGACATCCCATGAGCATTGACCAGAAGCTAGATACTTTTAATAGCAACATGTTTTTAGATTTTGTGTTTATATCATTTTGTTCTAAATGTAGAATCTATTTGGAATTTGGAAAAAAAGAAAAGAAAAATGTGTAACTCCCTGTCTCTGACTTTAAAAGAAATAATACAAATTTGGTATTTGGCTGTGGGGGGAGAGGGTCGGTAAGGGTGTTCTAGTTTCTTCCCCTACCCAAATTCCACCCACCTGGAGTGTTTGGCTCAAGTTCCTTCTTTATAAAGCCTTTCCTGAGTCAGAACAGCCCAAATTCACCCTTTTCTTTTCTGAACTGCTATAAAAATTAGTCAGTACCCTATAATTTAGTTCATTGTTAACTGCCTTGTAGCATGTGTGCTGTTCCTGTTTCCCCAACCAGATGGCAAGGTATTTTAGAAAGTATGGCTCCTGTTAGGCTTCTTGTTATCTCCTAATAATGCAGCATTCTCCTGAGAACATTGTAGGTGTTTGATCAGGACTTAATGAGTGGAACACTGAGCATCTAAGTGGGGCTCATTTCAGGAGCCAGATCTGGCTCTGCGTCTTCCCTTTACTGGATGAGGCATTCAGGCTCAGCATGGTCCAGGGCTGGACCTATGGACAAAGTGTGTTGTGATGATGTTAGTCACTCATTGTTGACAGCCAGAAGTAGCAGTGAGACATACTGGTTAGGGATTGTCTGCGAACTTGGGCTTGGCTCGAAATTTTCCCACTTATTAGTTATGTGGCATAGGACAAGTTACTTTACTAAACTGTAGTTTCCTTATGAATAAAATGGAACAAAAATAGTACCACCTACTAGAAGTTTTTTGAGGAATAAAGTAAGTTATGTAGAACCATATGTCCTGCTTCATCCACTGGGTATGTAAGTAGCGTTCCACCCACGTCCTCAGAATATGCCACTTGAGGGCCTATGTGTCAGATTAGGAACATTCTTCATCCTATTCCTACCCTGTGGACCATTTCCAGTGTCAGCCTGGACACCAGGAAATGCCTACTCAGTGTCAAGGATCAGTCCTGCGTCTTCTCTCCTTGGGTTGGGGTGGGGTGGGTGATATGGAGAAAAGTAAAGAAGAAAGAAAAGGCAGGATATGGATTCCTTTATGCTATGTCACCAGTACCTCTACCAAAAGACTCTTAGGAATAAAGAGAGCATTCCTGATGGAGGAAGAGGGCTCTCGGAGAGGTCAAAAGGCCTCTAATATTGGGATTTGGTTCAGGGATGGCCTGTTTGACTAATTTGGCTGTTGTTTGCCCACTTTGGGATAATAAGCAGGAGAGAGCTCTGATAAATGAAGAGGTGAAAGTTCATATTTATTCATTGCTAGCACTGCTCCTGTGGCTGTGAAGGCTGGCTGTAGGAGAATGTTCCAGTGTAGGGGTCAGGCAACCTGGGTCCTAAGACCTTCTGGAGCTTCCAGCTGCCTATTCTGTGACCTTAGCAAGTCACAACCTCTTTCCGATGTCTCAGTTTTCTTATCAGTCAATGGGACCAATACTGTCTTCTTGATCCTCCGTACAGATTTTTGTGAGACCTCAACCATCACAGGTTGGAACTTGTGGCAGGAACAGAATGGCTGTGCTCATTCTCCCTCCATCTCCAAGAAGAGGTGGCTCCCAGGGGCTCCCTGGGCAGCATGAGTGGTATGAGTGAGTGGCTTGGACTGGTGACCAGAAAGAGTCCTAGATTAGAAGATTAGATTCAGATAAGTACTGTCAAATAGGATGAACTATGGAAACTTCCTGCTATCTATTTATCCATCCATTCATCCATCCATCCATCCATCCATCCATCCATCCATCCATCCATCCACTTATTGAACCCTATGGGTTGAGTATCCAGGGTATATCAGGCACCCTGAAGCCCTTTGCATTTCTCCTCTGGGCTTGAATATTTGCTAGGCTCTAGTAGTGAGAAAGCATGAGGACCATCTTTGTTTTACCCCTTTCTTTGGGATATCCTGAGAGGCCTTTCTGTTCTAACCATCAGCCCAGAACAAGCCTACATGGGGCCTGGGGGCAGGGGGCAGCCTGATCTGACAAGAGCTCTGAACCCCAGTTCTGTCCCGTTCGCATCAGCTAGCCTTGCTCCTGGGCGCTCAGTAACCAACAGCAGCACCGGAGGGGTAGGGGGCATTTAGGATTAACAGGAACAAGAGATAGCAGGTGAAGTTTCCCCTGGGGTCACCCTCCGGCCAGAGTTTCTCATCTGCCTTCTGCTGATCTTGACCTTTCCCTCACTCTGCTCACTTCCTTCTGACTGATCTGTCAGTTTAAACATGGTCAGTTATTCTCTTTCTTCTCATCTGCTCTAGTCCATGAGGTAGTAAGAATGACACATGATTGGGGGGAAAATGTGCAAACTATTTTTTTAAAGAAAAAAGAGCACATTGGAAAGTAGGGATTTGGAGACAGATTCGGGGTGTGGTGTGAAGGCCTGTCTGGGGCTTTACACATGTCTCTCTTCTCTCTGTTTGCCAGTTTTTCCATTTGGTAGACAGTAATCTCACGTATTCTCCTCACTCCCCGAGAGTTGGATGGTGCTCTACCAAGAACGATGGCCCCACCAGGATGGGCAGTCCTGGCAGTGGTAAAGCCTTATGGGATTTTCAGGGGTGGGAGAGGCAGGATTGGAGGGATGATGGAAACTTCATAATCCCAAGGTGGAATATCTGAGGTTACCTATCTGGGAATCATGCAGTCAGCAGACACTCTGGATTCAGGGCCTGTGTAAAGAGTGGTAGCCCCAGTATGGAGGACAGAACATAGCTGGGAGGGTTGGAGGGGACCCTGCGAAAGCGGTTAGGGTCTGCTGGGCCTTGGCAGCCTACTCATGGTGCAATTCTCAGGGGTTCCTTTTTCATTCTACTTTGCCTCAAACACTGTTGGCTGAAATGTTCTTCACAGCAAAGTTAACTGGCAGGCTTGAGGGGAGAAATTTCATGGAAATGGTTCCAGGAACCGGTTAAGTGTTTCTTACTTGGGTTTTGTTATCTCCATTTTAGCAACTCATTATTACATGCAATGTATGTAAATTGAGATATGTCATATGTGTAATTTATTATATAAACTAAGACTAGTAAAATATATTATTTACTTGTATATGGCATGTATAATCAGAATTACCAGGCTCAGAGTTATTTGAAAATCATTTGAATTTCTAATCTAAGAACATTACTTAAAATTTTAAGAAGTCTTGGGATATCAGAACTTGTGTTTTATCTGACCCAAGACTCAAAATTTAGGGTTTTTAAAAAAATATTTTATTTATTTATTTGACAGAAAGAAACACAGCTAGAGAGGGAACACAAGCAGGGGGAGTGAGAGAGGGAGAAGTAGGCTTCCTGCAGAGCAGGGAGCCCAATGCGGGGCTTGATCCCAGGTCTTGGGATCATGACCTGAGCCAAAGGCAGTCGCTTAACCAGCTGAGCCCCAGGGGGTTTGTTTTTATTTGTTTTTGTTTGGTTGGTTTTTTTCTTTGTTCAAACCTGTCAGCATGCCTCAATTCCCAGAGACAGTTTATATAACGTAATCGGTTTTTCAGCTATTTGTGCTTCCTTCAGTCCTGGCTCTGGCAGATACTAGAATCCAGAAACTAAAGGGAATAGGATAAGATAAAAAGAGTCAGAGATGCCGATGCCCGTGTCATGTGAGTTTCATTGGGCATTTTTCTTTGCTTACTATAAAAACCAGAGAGAAATCTTCCATTTTTACTCCTCCATAATCATCAGGTGCAATCTAGAGAGCTCAACCAAGAAAACCAAGCTGAAAGCCAAGAAAGAGGATTTATTTCAACTCAACAAGGGTTTATTGAGTGCCTTCAATGTTCTGAGGGCTGGGGTGACACAGATAAAGGAGACCTAGCCCTGGCCTCCAGGAGTCTGTGATCTGTGTACGGCAACAGAATGTGAAGGAGAAAGACCACTATCAATGACTGACCATCTCTTTCATTCATTCATCTGACAAATGCTTCTAAGTGTCCATTACATGCCAGAAATTGTTCTAGGTGCTGGAGATGCAGGGATGGGAAAGATGACTGCAGACCCTGCTCTCATGAAGGTTTCATTCCAGTGAAAATGATAAACAAACACTTTTTAAATATGAGATGCTGGTTGGATGGTGGTTTGCCAAAGAGTTAAACATCAAACTAGCATATGACCCAGCCATGCCACTTCTAGGTGTATACCCGAAAGAACTGAAAAAAGAGATTCGGGTACTGTGCCCTCATATGTGTAGTAGCGTTATTCACAAGAGCCAATAGTGGAAACAACACAGGTGTCTTTTGATGCACGAGTGAATAAACAAAACGTGGTGTTTATATAAATACTCAGTCTTAAAAATTAATGCAGTCCTGACACCTGCTGCAACATGCATGAACCTTGAAAGCATTATGCTAAGGGAAAACAGCCAGATACAAAAGGACAAATGATCTTATAATTCCACTTCTGTGAGGGACCTAGAACAGGCACATTTCTAGAACCCGAGTGTATAATCAAGGTTATCAGGGACCAGTGGTGGGTGGGTATGTAATTGGGACTTAGTGTTTAGTGGGGTCAGGGCTTCAGTTTGGGAAGATGAAAAAGCCCTGGAAAGGGGTAGTGGTAACAATTGTGCGACACTGTACACTGTGGCCAATTCTGCTGCATTGGGTACTTAAAGATGGTGCAAGTAGGGCACCTGGGTGGCTCAGTGGGTTAAAGCCTCTGCCTTCGGCTCACGTCATGCTCTCAGGGTCCTGGGATTGAGGCTTGAGTCAGGCTCTCTGCTCAACAGGGAGCCTGTTTCCTCCACCTCTCTGCCTGCCTCTCTGCCCACTTGTGATCTCTCTATCAAATAAATAAATAAAATCTTTTAAAAAATGGTGCAAATGATAAATTTTATGTTATGTATGTTTTATCACAATGACCAAACAAACAAAGAAACAAAAAATTCCATGCTGATAACTGAAAGAGGGCAAAAGCATGACTAGGTGTTGACTTTAGATTGCATGGCAAGAGATAGATTTTGAGGAGGTGACATCTAAACTGAGAACTGGACATCAGGACTAAGAAGCAAGCAAAGGGCAATCAGAAGGAAAAGTACACCTAGAAGAAGGAACTGTTAGAGCAAAGACCAGAAGGTAGAAATAGGTTTGGAGTATTTGAGGAACAGAAAGAAAGCTAGAAGGATGAGAAAAGTCTAAGAGGGTGTGGTCAAGATGAGGACTTTTTGAAGTCAGGGTAGAGAGTCTGGGCTTTATTCTACTATAATAGGCATTTGTTGGAGGGTTTTAAGCAGGAAACAATGTGATTTGATTAACAAGATCAAATTATTGGATTCAGGGCTGCTATGTGGATATTGCAGATATAAGAGGTAAAACGGGAGGTGGAAGCTAGTTTGGAAGCTATTTCCATAGTATGCATGTGCAATAATGGTGGCTGGGTCCAGAGTGAATTTAGGATGGGTTTGGAGGCAGAATTGACAGGACTTACTGAGGAATTGAATATGGGGGTATCATGAGAGGAAAGAGAATCTAGGGTGGCTTCTTAGTGTTTCTGACTGAGGCAACCGGGTGAATCATGGCCCCAGGATTGCAGGGTTCTTGTTTCATGGAGTCAAGAATAAATCTCACCGACACGAAAGAATGAAGTGAAGTGTAAGTTTCTTAAGTGAAGATGAGAACAGAAAGGAAAGAAAAAAACTCTAGAGTGAGAGAGGTCCTGAATGGGTTGCCTCTGAGGGCTTTTACTGGCAGGTTTTTTTTTTTTTAAGATTTTATTTAGTTATTTGACAGAGAGAAACAGAGCTAGAGAGGGAACACAAGCAGGGGGAGTGAGAGAGGGAGAAGTAAGCTTCCTGCCAAGTAGGGAGCCCGATGCAGGGCTCAATCCTGGGACTCCGGGATCATGACCTGAGCTGAAGGCAGACACTTAACGACTGATCCACCCAGGCGCCCCTTATTGGCAGTCTTTTATTGAGAACTGTGCAGGAAGCTTGTGGCCTTGAAATGTGGGTACTATCTTGGTTTGAGCAAGGACTATCAATAACCTCCTTTAATAGCCTACTTCTCTGAGATCTGGTTATTTTCTGTGATTGCAATGTAGCTGCCAAAACAACAACAACAACAACAACAACAACAAAAACCAGCAAAAAACAAACCCAAAAAACCCAAAAAATTCCCTAACATTTAGGGCCAGGTGGTCTGGTTTGTGCCTTTATCTCTTGCTCAGTCTGTCTCCACATGCCAGGAATAGTCTCAGAGCCCAGTCAGGGGCCTCCTGTCTCTCCCTGCCTGCACCTTAATGCTTTCCTTACTCACGCTGAGTGAGATGGAAAGTGTTGAGGAAAAGCAAGTTTGAGGTAGGGTGAGGAATCAAGTTTGAAATGTCTGTTAGGCAAGTAAGTGGATATGTTGAGTAAGCAATTGGGTATGCAAGTCTGGAGTTCCAGGAGAGGAAGGGACGGAGCTATAACTTAGAAATTCCTCAGTATTTGGACTATATTTAAAATGGTGAGCATGACTGAGATCACCTATGGGAAGAAGTATAAATAGTCCTAACCAGGGGACCTACCACCATGTTTCTAAGTTATTAGGTACGGACACAATTCCATTTTAGAGTTGCTCATGCACCTAAGTAGGAGCACAGAGACTAAAACAGAGGTGGGTTTAGGAATAGAGAGGAGGGGGAAATCCATTCTGACAGAAAGTTTGAGAGGGATTCACAGATAGAGGATTTTATGGGGACTTGAGCTATATGCAGAGAGAGATTCATGGGGAGAAAACCTCAGGAAAGTGTTCCAGATGGAAGAGTAGTATGAGCAAAGACTCAAAGTTGGAGCTTAGCTATTCTTCTAAAGAAAGATTTAATTTGAAGATCTTAGAAAAATGTAGAGCTATGCTGCTCACAGTAGAGTGCTATAGACCAGGGATGGAAATGTGTATGGGCCACAGAGCATTCACTATCCTGGAGATCAATTTTGCTCAAACTAAAATTTTTTCACATGATTTTATCTATTTTAAATTGAAAATACTGTTATGTCACAATAAAAATAGATGTATTATGGAAAGCAATGTGACATTTAAATAAATTTTGTAGGTATTTCAGATTTTGAATGGCTACCTCTGTATGCACACCAGTCTCTCTCTCTCTCTTTCTCTCTCTCTCTCTCTCTCTCTCTCTCTCTCTCTCTCACACACACACACACACACACACACACATTTTCCCTCTACAGCTAGAGAACATTTCATTGAAAAAAATTGAGAATGACTGTATCGTAGCTGATATCTTTACAAAGATAGTTATCAGGTAATTCCTCTATGAATATTTTTCTGCTATTCATCTATATATTGCCAACATCGGTCTTCAGATTAAAAGACCTCCTCTCAATTTTATCTTGCTTTTCTCTGTCCTCCCAAGTTAGTCCATCTCAAAGTTTACCCAGCTTTTGGTCCTGATGATAGTTATGATGTCAGATCCATGGTTGGCTATTACATTGTTGAAAATGATTTTCTAAGATCCTGGTAGAGTAATGGGTCAGTTGGCTCAGTTCAGAGGCATTCACTCAGTCTTCTTCTTTCTACCATCCAGAATGTCTTATAATCCAAATATATTCCTCATCCCTCATTTAAGTGTTTTTTAAATTGAAATTTTTATTGAGATAATTGTACATTCACATGAATTTTAAGAATTGTACAGATTATATGTACCCATTGCCCATTTTCCTATACTGGTAACATTTTGCAAAAATGTAATATAGCATCACAACCAGGATATTTTTTTCAAGATTTTATTTATTTATTTGAGAGAGAGAGAGCATGAGCCAGAGAGCACAAGCAGAGGGAGGAGCAGAAGCAGGGAGCCTGTTGTGGGACTTGATCCCAGGACCCGAGATCATGACCTGAGCCGAAGGCAGACGCTTAATGGATTGAGCTACCCCGGTGCCCCTCACAACCAGGATATTGACACTGATGCAATCGTGTATGTTTTTCAGATTTCCCTAGTTTTATTTGTACATATATTCATACGTTTGTGTATGTGTATATATACTACCCAGTTTTATTACCTGTGTAAATCCATGAATTCACCACCACAGTTCAGGATATGAATGTTGTCCCTTTATAACCATCCTGCCTCCTCATCCCCTCCTCCATCCCTACCCCTTGACAACCACTAATATATCTACCCTCCATTTCTAAAATTGTGTTATTTTAAATATTATGTAAATGGAATCAGAGAGCATATATTCTTTTGAGATTAGCTGACTCCATTTATTGATATCTGCTACAGCTTTTCAGCTTCCTTCTCCTCTGTCCCACATCTGGTCAAGCTTGTAAGAAAGCCTCAGACCAGGGGCGCCTGGGTGGCTCAGTTGGTTAAGCGACTGCTTTCAGCTCAGGTCATGGTCCTGGAGACCGAGGATCGAGTCCCGCATTGGGCTTCCTGCTCGGCGGGAAGCCTGCTTCTCCCCCTCTCACTCCCCCTGCTTGTGTTCCCTCTCTAGCTGTGTTTCTCTCTCAAATAAATAAATAAAATCTTAAAAAAAAAAAAAAAGCCTGAGACCTTTCTTTACGAGTCCTCCCCTCTCCCCTCCCCCACCCCTAATCACAATGAAAACCAAGCCAATCTCTTTCTTGGCTCCCTCAAGCCTTTTTTGGGTCTGCATGGGAAGATTGTCTAGCTGGCTTCTAAAAACTCTATTATATGAGTAATAGACATTTTCCGACCTCCTGATGTGTATGCAGTGTCATTAGCATTACTATTTGAAACCGATTTTTGGGGGGAGTCCATCCTCTTTCTACAGGATGGCTACCACAGCATAATTTCTACATGTTCATCTACATTGTTGCATTTATCAAATATTTCCTCGCTATGACTGACTAATATTCCATGGATGTACCATAGTTTGTTTAACCACCTACCTACTGAAGGACATCTTTTGTTTTTTACAGTTTTAACTCTCTACAAACAAAGCTGCTAGGAACTTCATGTGTAGGTTTTATGTGAACCTGTTTTTATTTCTCTGGGATGAATGCCCAGGAGTGCAATTGTTGGGTCTACAATATTCGTATGGTATTTGTTTGTTTGTTTTAAACTGTCAAGCTATTTTCCAGAGTGGTTGTTGCCATATTCCCACCAGCAATGTATGAATGTGTGATCCAGTTTCTCTGCATCCTCGTCAGCATTTGATATTATCAGTATTTTTTATTTTAGTCATTCTGGTAGGTGTGTGGCAATATCACACAATTTCTTTGATGCTGTTAGTTTTCATAAAATATGGAAAGAGCCTCGAATCTGTTGCATCTGTCCCCTCCCTGCAAAAGTCCCAAACTCAAGTAGCCTGGCTTTGGTGTTACAAGTGAGGCAGGGTCTCTGGAGCAAACCATCATGAAATGTGGAATCTATGCTTTGATTCTGAGAGATATTTATCACCAGGAGCCACTGTAGACAAGAAGTCTGTTTGTGTTTGTGTTACTCATTACTCAGTGTTATGATTATGCTTAGTCAGGAATGAGTCATTTCTAATAAGGATCATTCATCTTATGATCTTGGTACGGGAGTAATTGGTGAGGGGATTCTTTTCCAATTTTTCCTATTGGGGGTAGGGATCTTAAATGAACCTTACTGGCAAATGCACTGGGGTGTACACTTGTCATAAAAATCAAGACACAAAACAATGGCCACAAGAAATAGTGAAGGCTGCCTCTGTAAAGAGCCTTGCAACTTTGGTCCCTCTTCCTTGTCCACTGTCCTGAAGCGATGTTCAAAGGCTGTCTTTGCTCTAGTTCTCATCAGGGTGAGAGCACTGACTAGGGAAGGGGATGGGAAGCAATCTGCAGTCCTGTCCCTCAGTGAGTCACACTTTCTCTGCTAGGCCATGATGTGGGCTCCACAGCCACTGGTTTCCCTACTCCAGGGCTTCTAATCCAGGCCTGTGATCAGAAAAAATTTGCTCCCCTCCTCTCATTATCTCATCCTACAACAAAGACCTCCATTCTGGGTTGAACATTCCTGGTCTTGGCCAGTAACTGGCTAATGGGATACACTGCCTGTCCTGTGGCAATGGGTGTAATGAGGGGAGCCTGGGATGCGGTCACCTGGAGGTGCGATACAGAGGCTGTGCCAGAATTGGGAGGCTTTGGGCCAGTGCAAACTGGGGAGCAGCAACATTCCACCTAAGGAAATTTAAATAATTCAAAATGCTGGTGGGAGTTTGTAGCTTGCTGCCTTGGAATGAAGTGCTAATCTCTTTAAGGAAAACAGGAAAGTGCTTGTGATATAGTTTTGGAATGTTGGTGAGGTCCAGAGCCCATGGCCAAGAAAGAATTCTTGAGATGTCTCGGTGCAAAAAGGTGACTTTATGAAAGCACAGGGACAGGACCCCTGGGCAGAAAGAGCTACTCTACTGGGATTGTGAGAAGTGGCTGATGATACACTTAGGAGCTGGGGAGGTAAAGATGAAAGAAGGTCTCCAAAAGGACTTTGATATGCTAAAGAAGATTTACAGGATATTGAAAGCCTAGCTATTGCTGAGTTAAGGTTGTTTTTCCTTCTAGTAAGGCACTAACCTTAAGATGGGAGCTTCCTGGAAGAATGTTACCCTCTTCCCATCTCAGGTCCTTGTCAATGGGTTGTAGGTCATAAAGAAATTTAATTTTGTTTAGTTTCCCTTCTGCCTTGGTTTGCCGCATCATTCATGGAAGGGAGGATCCTGTTAAGGCTCCAGGAGATTGACTTATGGGTCTTTGGAAGTTAGGCTGTTGGTAAGAATGCTTTTTTCCCCCCTTATAAATCACCAAGACATTGATTGGTAAACTGATGGAGACTCAGGTCCCGCAGGACTGTGATCTCTATCAGCTGACCTTTGGTTTTCCCTTCCCTTAGTCTTAGGGCAGCCAGGAGTGCCTGGGAATGTCACAAGCATTCCACCTGGGAGTAGGGGGCAGGGTTTGGTTTGCAGGATGCCAGCTAGTGCTTTGACCTCAGCTGGCCTTCTGCTCTCTCATCATTTGTTAAAACCCATGTTCAAGGCGCCTGGGTGGCTCAGTGGGTTAAAGCCTCTGCCTTCGGCTCCGGTCATGATCTCAGGGTCCTGGGATCGAGGCCCGCATCAGGCTCTCTGCTCAGCGGGGAGCCTTCTTCCTCCTCTCTGTCTGCCTGCCTCTCTGCCTACTTGTGATCTCTCTCTCTGTCAAATAAATAAATAAAAATACCTTAAAAAAAAAAAAAAACCATGTTCAGGGGCACCTGCGTGGCTCAGTTTTTTGTGTCTGCCTTCGGTTCGGGTCATGATCCCAGGGTCTTGCAGTCAAGCCTGGCATTGGGCTCCGTGCTCAGTAGGGAATCTGCTTCTCCCTCTCCTTTGCTCCTCCTCCCAACTTGCATCCGCTCTCAGATAGATAAACAAGCAAAAAAGTAAATAAATAAAACCCATATTCAGAATCAGATCAGTAAGAGAAGGGCAAAGTCATCTTGTAAGAACCCATGTTCAGTTTTTTGAGGAGATGGGCTACATGAGAGGAGAATATGGGCAGGGGGATCTTTCTGGGAGGGGTCTTCATTGAAAATCTTATTCAGGCTAATGAAGTTTCCTTTAAAAATGAGGTACTTCTCCTAGAACAAAAGTTGCTGAGGGCCTGAAGTTAAACTTTGTTTTGACTAAGGTAGTGGAAAACAGCCCTGCCGGCCCATCGGCCATCACGATACTCAGAATTTAGCACTATAGTGTGTACACAGACAGACACAAAACAGAAAGGAAGCAGTTTTAGACGTGGAATCTGTGATTATCTTATTGGGTCTGGGACTAGAAATAGAAAAGAATGGCTTTCTGGAAACAAAAGGAGGGCCTCACCATGACATCCATGTGTTTTTTGGAGTGGTGTTGTTGGGGTCTGGAGCTGGCAGCCAAGAAAGAATTCTTGAGAAGCCTTTGGCACAGAGCATTGGGGACAGGAACCCTGGGCTGGAAGAGCTGCCCGAGGCCCTGGGATTGTGAGGAACAACTGATTCCCTGCTGCGGGACTGGGGGGGAAGTAAAGATAAGGGAAGTTCCAAAGGATTTTCATATGCTAAAGAAGACTCACAGGACACGGAGGCCTTGCTAGTCTCAAACTAAGGTTGTTTTTCCCTCTAGCAGTCTATCAGCCTTAAGACTTTTGGGAGCATCCTGGAGGAAAGTTATATTCTGTCTGCCTCAAGGATTTGTCCAGGGGCCGCAGGTTATAAGAACATTTAATTCTAATATATTTCCTTCTGCCTTTGTTTCCCATATCATTATGATCAGAGGGCAGATAAGAGAGGCTGTGGAGTTTTCCTAGAGTCAGAAGCCTCGGGGGGTTAACTTCTGGATTTTAAAAGATTTAGAATCCAGGTGCCCATCCACAGAGAAATGGATAAAGAAGATGTGGTATATATACACAATAGAATACTACTCAGTCATTAAAAAAAATGCAGTCTTGTGATTTGCGATAATGTGGATGGAACTAGAAGGTATTATGCTAAGTGAAATAAGTCAATCAGAGAAAAACAATTATCATATGATCTCACTCATATGTGGAATTTAAGAAACAAAAAGGATCATAGGGGAAGAGAGGAAAAAATAAAACAAGACAAAATCAGAGAGGGAGACAAACAATAAGAGACTCCTAATCATAGGGAACAAACTAAGGGTTGCTGGATGGGAAGGGGGCTGAGGTACCTAGCTGATGGACATTAAGGGGGGCGCGTGATGTAATCAGCATTGGGTATTATATAAGACTGATGAATCACTGACCTCTACCTCTGAAACCAATAATACAGTATATGTTAATTAATTGAATTTAAATTAAAAAAAAGGTTTAGAGAAAGATTTAAGGTCAAGGTCAGTGACTGGTAATCTCTAGTGATAGTGAGCTTAAAGTACTGCTTGTACAATATAGATCTTATTCTTCCTTAGAATTCATAAGTAAGAAAAAATAATGACAAAGATTTAAAAGACACAAATGCTAAAAATAAAATTAGTTGAGCCTCTCTTCTGTACTAGTCTTGATCTTTGCAACAATCCTAAGGAGGAGGCATAATTACCTCCCTTTATAGATGACAACACGGAGGAACAGAGAAGAGGAAACTTGCCCAAGTCACCCAACCAGTAAATGACTCTAGGGACCGTGATCTTTCTAGTTTGGTTTTATGGGGAAAACTGTGTTGATAGAATGGATGTTGAGGATGTTCAGTTAGAAAGGTTTGCCAAGACGCCTGATCCTGTTGGATCTATGTGATGTAGTTTTGGAACGTTGGTGGGGTCTGGAGCTGACAGCCAAGAAAGAATTATTGAGATGTCCTTGGTGCGAAAAGGTGATTAGATTAAAGCATGGGAACAAGACCTGTGGGCAGAAAGGGGTGCTACACTGGGGTTGTGAGCAGTGAATTGGGGCAGGCAATGAATGAGAAAGGGAGGTATCCAAAAGGACTTTGATATGCAACATGGTAAAAATTAGAAATGGGATCTCTTGGTAAATATAGAGCTATTCAAATAAGTGGATTAAATAATTTAGAAACCCTCCACTCCTGCATGAATAGGATATATATATTCAGCTAGAATTATAACCAACACCCTTAGAATGATGCCTTAGGTAAGCTATTACCTGGTCTTAAGTCTAGCCATGAACTCTGGAACATTCTGGTTGCCTCATGCTAACTATACCGGGGACAGAATCTTGCTTCTGGAATCCTGGCAATTTTTTGAAAGAAACTTGTGTGCGAGGTTGTATGAACCACTTTTTTCCCTCCTGTTTGCTCATTTAGTTAATGAGTGTCTGTAGCTGTGGCAGAATTTGGTTGGTGGCTTACTTTTACAGCAACCGGGTAACACTTTTGCAGAAGAGAGTGGCTAACACTGATTTAACAATTCCTCAGTGACTCCCATTTTAGCTCCCATTGAGCTCCAATTGACTTCCAAGGACTCCCATTGAGTAATCTGGCTCAGGTCAATTTGCAAGATCCCTTCACTAGGGTGTGAGTTTCTAGAGGGCTGAAACCTACTCCATTTATAGAAGTATCTATGAAGTGGCTGAGAGTGAAAGGATTTTGAAAGATGGAGTTTAAATGTTGAAGTACCAGCATTTGAGAGAAAAATGGCACAGCATAATTGAATTCTGAAAATGCAGGACCCAAGATTGCCTCTCTCCCCAGTGTCTGGTTCTGAAATGCAGACCCAATGACTGGGGACCTGAGCAGCCTCCATAAGACACACCTCACAAACTCACACTAACATCTATAAAGACCCTAATGCCTGAACCCAGGAAAATGCTGATTTGGGGCCTCTTAAAGCAGAACTACCTGCTCAGAATTACCTGGGTACTTGCTACAAAGGCCAATCCCTTATCATGTTCCAGACCTCATGAACTGACACCTGCTCTTATGGGCCCCAGGTGTCTATATTTTTTATAGGTTTCCTCGGGGCTTCTTTTGTATTTAATACAAATGAACTTAACAGTTGTTCAGGGGAAATAAAGAAGCAATAGTACATTAAAAAGTTACATTATTGTAAAAATGCATCCTGTTTCAGAAACATTAAAATGTGGGTAAAATGTGCATCTTAGAATAAAGGCAGCATAGTGTTGCATCTTCCTAGATAATACTTTTGTATTTTAGCCAGGCTCTCACTGCCTAAGCAAAGATGGGAGTAAACCTGAGGTTTCTTTTCATATTCTGGAGCAAGCCAATGGAAGATGTGGGGGCTAGGAAGTTTCTCCTGGGCACCTTAAATCACATTAAGCTAGTTTTATCTTTCATTCTCAGACTTGGTTCGATTGCCTTGTCCCCCGCATCCTTAGATATGAAGGAGCTCTCTTAATTTTTAGATTTAAACAACCCAAAACAAACAAGCCCGCCCAAGCCAGCTTCAAGGAAAGTCAGTGCTAAGGTGAAATACACAAGCAGAGCTCTGAATGCTACTCCACCAAGAGGCCACAAGCCTCTCTTTCTCTGAGGCTCTAGCCTGGAGCCTTGCAACCATTGAATTCCTGATCTAAAGAGTTTCTTCCCTTTAAAATTCATACAGGCGCCGACAGAACACAACAGAGCGCTGGATGGAAATAAATCTATTTACTAGTACTTCTTACATCTCCTATTTGGTTCCTTAGCAAATAAGAGGGAAAATATACTTTTTATTATTCTCCAGAATAATTTTTTTCTTCAAAAAGCAGGGTGGGAATGATGTACTTCCTCTTCACAAGCAGAAGTTTTCCAAATTTCTAGTTTTTTTTTTTTTTTTTTTTTTTAATTCTCCCAGTTAGTCAGTGGCATCTGTTGAGACTGTCCCGTGTGCAGGGAACTGAAACAGACTGTAGGGAATGTTGAGTGAGGGAATGCCAAAGGAAAAGGAAATATGGTTTTAACCCTCAAGAAACAGAAATTCTAGCTTAGGAGACAGAAACACCCTACAAATAAGATGATTATATCTCTGCATGAAATTCTGGAAAGTATTTGTTCATATCTCTGTTTATTAATCTATCAATGGCCATATCTGCCCCCTTGGGCAGTCAGCCATGGAGGAAATGTTGGAGATGAGGTCTAAGTCAGGAGGATCATGGTGGCAACAGCATTCCCTGTTAAGTGTTATAGATGCAGGTGAAGGTACTTAGTGGGAGAAGTGAGCAGGTTGCCACAGAATCCCGGGCGGCATGGGTCACACTTTTGGGGGGCCCTTAGGCTTGGTGTCTTCCAATCATTCACTTACTGGTTGTGCCCTATTGGACAGATCACCTTCCTCAGCCTTTCTTCTTGTTATACAGAGGGGATGCTTAGAGCTCTGCCTCAGAGGGTTGTTTTGAGAATGAAAATAATGTGCAATGCCTGGTAAATAGTAGACATTACATAGACAGGCAGTTTGTCTTTGGAATAGAGAATGATTAAATTCAAAACTGGTGAAATGAGAGACGAGGTTGAGGTCACTGGCAAAAGGAAAAGAAACCCCAAACGTTTCCACTTTGTATTGATTCTGCAGGAGATAAAACCTATACTACGGAATAGAGCGTTTTTCACTTTTCAGATATTGAACTCTGAAGAAACCAAAACCATGTCCCAGTGCTGACTGTGGCATAGGTGAAAATAGTGAGCAGATAAAATTATCAGACACAAAGAAGTTTCAGTCAATAAGCTGATCCTAATACTGCCACAAAGATTCTAAGGTATAATTAGAAAGCAAAGATGAAAGAGGGTCCCCAAAGAAAAGAAACATTTAGGCAAGGGATTTCTGATGACTGACACGTTAAAAAAAATCTCTCATCTGACATGGACTTTGTGTATTATAAACTGATGTACTTTGGACACTATCCATGGTCTTTTTTCCAGGTGGAGGGGAGAAGGAGCCTTTGTCCTTTAGTTTTTTCCACCTCTGTTTTATAAAGAGCTCTATCAGTTGGGGAAGCAGATGTCATACTCAAATTGGGATGATTTGGAAAGGGTTTATTTACGGAGTGACTATTTGCGGAAGTGTGGGCACAGAAGAAGCAGAAGAGATGATGCAGTGGCTCAGGGCTGCTCTCAGTCGAGCTGTGACTATTGCTAGGTGTGAGACTTTGAGGGAAGGAGAGAGTCATGTAGGAGGGGACTATCTTGAGAGAAGACGTAATCTTTGGTTGAAGGACATGGTCAGCCAGAGATGACTTCACAGGAAAAGAGCCAGAGAAATAAAATATTAAAGGGTAACAGTGTACCCAAAATATGCCTCTTTGGCATCAGGTATATTTTGAGCTTGTTGATTTTTTTTTTTTTAACTTTTTTTTTTCCCCCTGAAAGAGAGAGAGTGATAGTGAGCTTGTGAGCATGGTTGGGGGGGGGGCGGGGTGTAGAGGGAAAGGGAGAAAATCTTAAACAGATTCTTCACTGAGCACAGAGCCTGACATGGGACTCAATCTCAAGAGCTCAACGTGAGATCATGACTTGAGCGAAAATCAAATGTCTGATGCCCAGCCAACTGGGCCACCCAGGTGCCCCTTGAGCTGAATGTTTTGAGAAATAGCTGACATAGTAGATAGAAGTCCTGAAAATAGAGTAGAAGTCACTCCTTTGTTAGGGACATTTGTACTTATAAAAGAAATTTCCATTTGTAAAGTTGTCTCCCTCTTTGCACCAGGAAGAGTAGGATGACTGTAAGTCACAAGAGAATTTTATTGATGGAGAAGATACCTACTTAATTTGGTGTAAACAAAAGTTTACCTTACATTTCCTGATAACCTTCCCATATGTGGCCTCCTCCCACACCTGTCTTTCTTTTGTCTTTAGCTAAAGATAGAATTTAAGCTGCCGTTCTAAGCCACCTTGGAGAGTCACTAATTTTTCATGGGGTATCTCACATGTATATATGACACATACGTGTTAATAAACTTTTTTGTTTTTTCTCTTGTTAATCTATCTTTTATTACAGGGGTCTCAACTAAGAATTGAGAAGAATAGAGGGAGTTAAAGCTTCAACATGTGAAATCTGGTGGAGGAGTGGGAGACACAATTCAACCTGAAACAGCTAAACATAGAGTTTATATCATTGAACTCTTTAAATGATTGCTATGGGGGCACCTGGGTGGCTCAGTTGGTTGGGCGACTGCCTTCGGCTCAGGTCATGATCCCGGAGACCCGGGATCAAGTCCAGCATCGGGCTCCCTGCTGGGCGGGAAGCCTGCTTCTCCCTCTCTCACTCCCCCTGCTTGTGTTCCCTCTCTGGCTGTGTTTCTCTCTGTCAAATAAATAAAATCTTAAAAAAAAAAATGACTGCTATGAACTTGTAGGTAATTGGAATAGCTCACGGAACTTCAGAACTTCTCATTTTGATTTGATTACCCATCACGTTACTCTTCCAAACACCCTTTTCTGGTATTGGATGTCTACTTCTTCCCTTTTGGTGGTAAGGCCCTTGAGACACAGATTCTGACTTGGGTCACTGATTTCCAGGTGTTAGATCCAGTGAACTCCATTTTCATCTAGAGCTTCATTCAATCCTGTGAGTAACTTTGCATTCTATCATCAGCATTAGTCAACAAATTCCCTTTTTACTCAATCTAAGTTGAGTTGGGTTTCTGCCATTTGTGTCCCTAACTGCTGACTAGTCATGCTTACGGATAGAGGGCATTTATTTGTGAAACTTTTGTTCTACTTACGTAGGGGCAGTAAAGAATTAGAAATGTCACTCAGTAGAGATTTGAGGCCAGTTTTCCAAACTAGGAACCAGCTTATCCCTATTCCTAGCAAATGGGTCTCCCCTTTGAAGGGATCCAAATAGCTGAGAGGGGACACAGCACACTGTTTAGTGACCCCTGTGGCTAGTCACGTTTCTCAACACTGACCTTTAGAAATGTCACATACAATGTCACTGTTCATATCTGGCGTTCACAAAATCACTCAGGTATCAGAGAAGGGTTAATCCTAGATCCCCTGGCTGCTCATTTTGCTACTCTCCTTGTTCTTGATGAAATGGGTGGGTGGCAACAGAGACAACAGTGGCTTCATCAGCTCTCTAATAAAATGCCTTGAATATGCTGCTTCAGAGGCTGCAGACAGCTACTGTGCTAAATTATTCACCCTGACTTTTACTGGGTACCTTCCTCCCATTTCAATTACTTGGGATTTTTATAGAAAATTGGCTGTGGGAATTTGACTGCTCCAACTGCCTGGTAATAATCTGGTCTGAATAGTAAACTCAGCATGGGTTGATTCTGGAACAAGCCAGAGCATTCTCAAAAGAATTTGTGAGAAGCTGCCCTCCACTGCAGAGAAAGTTAGGAATCTGTTTATATGAAATGACGCTATTTATTTGTGGGACTTTTGTGCTATTTACATAGTAGCAGGAAAAAAAAATTAGAAATGTCACTCTTAATCAAGATTTGAAGCCAGTTTTCTAAAATAGCAACTAGCCTTCCCATAAATACTTTGACCATTGTCTAGAGGGGCTTTGAAAATGCGTTGAACATCTGTATTATCGTATTAAGAAATACTGATTTACACATACACGTGTATGTACAATGGACGAAATGCTCGGCTGGGTGCTTACTCAGTGCCTGGTATTGTGCTCTGCTTACCTTCATTAGCTTATTTAATGCTAACAACAATTCAGTGGGATAATGATGACGTTATTCCCATTTTACAAATGAGGAAACAGGCTCTGAGAGATTAAGCGACACAGTGAATTTAACATGGCTTCTAAGTGGTGGTTTGATTTCAGAATCTGGTTCTTCATGACAAACTACAATATTTTATTTTATTTTTATTTATTTATTTTTAAAATATTTTATTTATTTGACAGAGAGAAACACAGCCAGAGAGGGAACACAAGCAGGGGGAGTGAGAGAGGGAGAAGCAGGCTTCCCGCCGAGCAGGGAGCCTGATGTGGGACTCGATCCCAGGTCACCGGGATCATGACCTGAGCCGAAGGCAGTCGCTTAACCAACTGAGCCACCCAGGCACCCAGACAAACTACAATATTTTAAAATTAGGTCATGTTTGAAGCAGAGAAAAATATGTATGAAATTCTTTAATTAGTCTGTCTACACTCCATACCCGATGCTAATTGTTTCTAATTGTTTCTTGAGTTTTCTCTCATTAAGATCAGTAGTGCCCATAAACAGAAGAAAATTGCTTTGGATCTCCCCAAACACACTGAATTATGTTTCCCATGTGCACTCAGTCTCACTTGACTCATATCTACAGTGATTAACTCCTGGTGTAAGAACTGGGGAGTATCTGGGGCGCCTGGGTGGCTCAGTTGGTTAAGCATCTGCCTTCAGCTCAGGTTGTGATTCCCAGGTCTTGGGATCAAGCCCTGCATTGGGCTCCCCGCTGAGCAGGGAGCCCACTTCCCCCTCTACCTCTGACTGTTGCTCCTCCAGCTTGTGTTCTCTCTCTCTCTGTGCCAGATAAATAAATAAAATCTTAAAAAAAAAAAAAAGAAAAAAAAAGAACTGGGGAGTAACTAAGCTTGAGGGACTAAACTACATATCCAAGGTTTTTTGACAGTCTGGATGGCAAGACTCACCCTTGAGGGCAGAGAGAGTCCTTTACAGAAATTTGGCTCAAGGAGGAGAGGCCGACATCAGGAGAGAACTCAGTTTAGAACTCCTGGTTTAGAACTTCAGCTCTTTTTCTGAATCCCCCAGAACATGTGCCAGAGTCCCAGGAAGAGGAGGTAATAAAATTAAAAGATCCAGGAGCCTCTCTACTTATCTTTGTAAGGAGCATAGCCCGGCACTGCCGTACTGTGGTGAGGGCATTGGGGAGCACAGGACAGTGGGGCCAGCGTGTCTCTGAAATAGGGCGGGTGGGACCATCCTAGATCTGGCACCCAGAGGCAGCAGCCTCCAAAGGAGGAGAGAAGGAGCGAGCGGGTTCCACAGGTAGCTACAGGATCTTGCAGGAAGGAAGGGTGCTTTCTCCATTCTCATAGTCACCGGATACAACTGGGAGCTTCCTCAATCAGTTAGGAAAATTTTGAATGACTTGGATTCTCCCCCACCCCCAAATGTGTGAGTGGGTTGGAGCCAGAGAAATACTATCTGGTTGCCATTAGGGAGATTCTGATGGTCTCAGGAAATGTGGATCAATGCAAATTTTAAAAATTAAACTTTTTTTTTTAAGCTTTTAAAGTCCCCCCTCATTTTTTTCTTTGTTTTGGAGAACTATACAATGAAAGACAAATAAGGGTCTTTCCAACCTGGTGCTTGGGTGGAAACTTTGGGTTTTAAAAGATCTTGTTTAAAGATGGTATCCTTCTTCCCCATTCCTTCACCATCTGAAACTTTCTTCAGGTCAGAGAAACTAACATCAGGTCAGAGAAACACAGTAGGTTTTTTTTGTTGTTGTTGTTGTTTTAGTAAGAAGATCTTTAAAAGTGTGAGATCTATCTATCTATCTATCTATCTATATTTTAAGATTTTTACTTATTTATTTGATAGAGAAAGAGGGAAAAAGAGGGAGACAGCAAACACAAGCAGGGGGAATGGCAGGCAGGGGAGAAGGCTCCCCGCTCAGCAAGGAGCCTGATGTGGGCTTGATCCCAGGACCCTGGGATCATGACCTGAGCTGAAGGCAATGGCTTAACTGACTGAGCCACCCAGGTGCCCTTGCTCAGTTCATTATAAAGAAATGTAAAGGAAAGTTTTGAAAGATTTTATTTATTTAACTGACAGAGAAAGAGATCATAGGCAGGCAGAGTGGCAGGCAGAGAGAGAAGGGGAAGCAGACTCCCTGCCGAGCAGAGAGCCCGATGCGGGCCTCGATCCCAGAACTCCAAGACCATGACCCGAGCGGAAGGCAGAGGCTTAACCCTCTGAGGCGCCCCAAGTTCTCAATGTTGATGGAAGGATCATGGATATCTGATAACCTACTGAACCACTATTAATCTAAAAAGTACACACTAAATAAATCTATCAATGTCATGTGCAGTATTTTACCAGATCTAACTATCCTGGAAATAAATCAATCAACTGTGTGCTTTAGGTATCAAATACCACACTATGAAGAAGCTACGTAAAATAATATGGTGGGATGGTCCTAAGTAATAGTGCTCATGAGTACTACTGGTGAATTCTGGTACTCAAGTACCTGGTACTCAAGTCACTTCTTAAATTCTCTCCACTCTGTGACTTGTCATTATGGGCCATGTGGACAGAATTGGGCTCCAGTGGGTTAATGTCAGCCAGTTACAGTCTCTTTAGTACTTACCTTCTGCTCTTTCTGGTGATCAAATGCTTAATGGAGGCTTTATTTTTCCCAAGGTATTTACCCTGATCCAGACAAGGTAAGCGAGGACATAGAAATGAAAAAACAAGGAGAAATCCCTCCTATATATCTCATATACTTTTTTTTTAAGAAATTACTCCTAAAGTAATTCAGAGCCTCCAACTACCTTATCTTAGTGTTTCAGGGACATTTGGGAAGAAAAATTTCAGTTAATACCTCAATGCCACTATTTCAAAATTGAACTACAAATTCATAATAGCGTGTCCAAGTTTTTGATATTTAAGCTTCTTCTTAGACTAGTCAATTTCCTGTTTAATAGGACACGAAGAGAAATAGGAAGAGAAAATAAACTGTCCCTGTCAATGAGGAGTACATCAGGGCTTATGTAATAGTGGAAACTAAAAATCCAGAGCAGGCAGGCTTAAAGGAACAAAAAAGTTCCACTCAAAAAACTTGGTGTCCAGTAGTGTCAGAGAATTTTTTCCTTATGTTTTTGAAAATTTATATGTTTGTTCAGTCCAAACAACCTGAATTGGACATCATGATGAATATGTGTTTTTGAACACCAGAATGCCTTTGGACTGTGCCTCCCCCAATCTCAGGCTGCGATATTTGGTGAAGCAATCCTCTCCTGTATCCCTGGGGGTGCGTATGGGTGCGTGTGTGAGGGTGGTGGTGGTACATTGTATTAATCATCTATTGCTGTATAACAAACAGCTCCAAAATGTACTGGCGTAAAACAACAAACACTATCTCATGGCTTCTTTGCATCAGGAATCTAGGTGCAGCTTTTTTCCAAGTCAGGTCAATGAGACTTAACCTTTGTCCTAATATTTCTTGTAAGACCTCAGTCAAGGGGTCAGCCAGGGCTGGAATCAACCTCAAGGCTTGTCTCGGAGAGATCTGCTTTTGAGCTCCCTCACATGACTATTGGCAGGCCTTTAGTCCTTGCTGGCTTTTGGGTAGAACCATCACTTTCTTGCCATATAGGCCTCTCCACAGGACAACTTGCAATATGGCAGGGTGAGCGAGACAGAAGTCACAGTGTTTTTGTAACATAATCTGAGAAGTGGCATCCCACCACTTTCGGCTATATTCTGGTCATTAGAAATGAGTCCAGCCTATACTCAATAACAGAACACACATAAAAATAAAACAAGATGAAATGAGAGAGGAAGACAAACCATAAGAGACTCTTAATCATAGGGAACAAACTAAGAGTTGCTGGAGGGGAGGGGGATGGGAAGATGGGATAACTGGGTGACAGGGATTAAGGAGGGCTCATGATGTGATAAGCCCTCGGTGTTATATGCAACTGGCGAATCACTGAACTCTACCTCTGAAACTAATAATATAGTATATGTTAATTAATTCAATTTAAATAAATAAATAAAAAGGAACAGAATACACAAGGGCATGAAAACTAGGAGGCAGGAATGAATGAAGACCATCTTAGAGGCTCACTATTATAGTATGTGCTGACAAGCCTAGGAAGTCATTTGGAGTGTTCCATTTCTTTGGCTACAGTGATTGGCTATAAATATTTAGTTTTTGCATGATCAGATGGTATAAGCATTTTAGTCCAAGTCAGGTCAAGGAGACTTAACCTTTGAACTTTGGCTGAAACCTTTGGAAAAGAGAGCTTCTCTTTCCACTGGAGTTTCTGAGATGTCATTCTGGAATCTCAGTGGCCATCTCTGTCACCATCTCAGGAAAGCACCTTGAAAACAAAGCCAACATAGAGAAAATATGACCAAAAAGTAGAAGTGAAGTATTCCTGGTGTCACTGTTTGAACACTCCTATCTAGAGCCAGTTCTACCCCTGGACTTTCTGTTTCATGACCCAATAAAAAGCTTCTCTCTTGCTCTCTCTCTTTGCTTAAGCCACCTTGAATTGAGCTTCTGTCACTTGCTACTGAAAGACTACTGATATACAGATATAGTACAGTAATGATACTCTAATTATTTAAAAAGTTTTCTGTCTGGTAAAAAAAGAATCAGCAAGATTTAAAAAAAAAAGATTTTATTTATTTATTTGTCAGAGAGAGAGAGAGAGAACAAGAGAGCGAGCACAGGCAGGGAGAACAGCAGGCAGAGGCAGAAGTAGGCTCCCAGCAAGGAGCTAATGTGAGACTTAATCCCAGGACCCTGGGATCATGACCTGAGCTGAAGGCAGGCACTTAACTGACTGAGCCACCCAGGTGCCCCAGGAATCAATATCTTTGTGTTGAACAATGATGATAGACCAAATCACTTTTCACATTTGCAGTAAATTATTTACTCAGTATCTTAAATGTATTGGGTCTTAGCGAATGACAGAATTTCAACTCACTTGTCCTAAGTCCTTGTCATTACATCAGTAGGCAGTAGTTCCCTCTCGCCCTTCAAATGCTCAGCTGACTCCTTGTATCTGGCTGAACTTGGATTTGAGAGGTAATGCTTCTCCGAATCAGGGTTTGTCAACCAGAGGTGATTTGGCAATACCTAGAGAACATTTCTGGTTCTGATAATGGAGGGGGGAAATACTCTACTGCCATGTAATGGGTAGAGGTTAGCGATGCTGCTAAACTTTGTACAATGTAGACTGCCTCCTTCCCGAGGCCCCCGGAATGAATTATCCAGCCCCAAATCTCCATAGTGTTGAGGTTGAGAAATCCTGCTTTGTGCCGTCTGTGATCACTTAGCAAATTACAGTGTGGGACTGCGCTTGCTTGTTTCTGGATAAATACCGATAGAGGAAGGTTCAAGCTTGAATATGTCAGAACATGTTGTCTTGGAGCAGAGTCTGTCTTCATCTTTTCTCCCATGATGGGTCCTAAAGCCACCTTTTAATGTAAAATAAATCAAAAGAGAATGGATTCTTTTTTTTTTTTTGACAAATATATTACCAGATGGAGTATTGAATATCCTTGGTGGGGTGAGGGGGTGGGGATGGGGGATTAAGTGGTTGTGGGAGAGCATAATGGGGCTTCTTTTTTTAACTTGTTTTATTTTATTTAATTTTTTAAAATAATTTATTTATTTATTTGACAGAGAGATCACAAATAGGCGGACAGGCAGGCAGAGAAAGAGGTGGAAGTAGGCTCCCCGCTGAGCAGAGAGCCCAATGTGGGGCTTGATCCCAGGACCCTGAGACCATGACCCGAGCCGAAGGCAGAGGCCTAACCCTCTGAGCCACCCAGGCGCCCCAGAGAATGGGTTCTTAATGCTTTTCAATCCCTATTCAAAAATGGATTCCTCAGACATATATTCACATTCTCTGTTATGTTCTTATAGAACGACTTCCAACCGAGGATGACCTGGGGTGCTAAGCAAAGGAAAAAAAAAACAGTTTAAGATCTCCTGAAGGAATCTGGTTCCACAGCATGCTTCTTGATACAAATCCGCATTCTGATTTTAAATATTAAGGGCTTTTTCCTCTAGCTGGAAAATGGGCAACTTGTATTTTAATTTGTGATATTAAGATTTGAATGAAAACCAGGAATAAAAGGCTATATGTATCCTTCCTGCTACTAAGAAATTTAGTTTTTGCATGAACATGTGGTATTCGTCTACCCTGCTTCCATCCCTTCCTGGAGATGTGTTTTGAGTCCTATCTCATATTGCTATTAATGGAGGCTTGTTCTTTTGTTTCTTTAAGTGCCTAGCACATATTAAGTATTCAACACACTTTCCACTGTGCTTTGTTATAAGAGATTCTCTGATCGCTGATAGTAAGTTCTCATGACTGGAGCCTTCTGAGGGTTAGAGGTTATGAGGGGATTAAGAGCTCTTATCCAAGGCTCTGGGGCTGCTTCCCATAGTGGCTACACTTATACCAACTGGAGAGAGCATGTGAGCTGGTCAGTGTGGCCTAAAATCCAGCCCAAGCTCCCCTGCTCAAGCTCTGTGCTTGACTAAGACGTATTTTCACCAAAGACACAGACCATTGGCCTGGCCATGCTCTCTGTGGTGATATGTTCCTCTAGACGGGATGCCCCTGCCTTCAGAAGAGGTTAGTGGAGACACCATGAGGACCCATACCTAAAATGCCCACAGGCTGTCTGAAAGGGACCGCTTTCATCCTACATGCACAGGTCCTTGAGCTGCTGGAGCCCAGGCCTTCCTGCAGGCTTCCATTATCCACACCTACAGTCTGGGCTCATAGGCAGTATAATTATCACTTCAGCAAGGTCCTATTAAGTCCTACTACCCAGCTATAAAGATAGAGCAGGTGCTTATTAGGCCCTGACACAAACCCAAAGACAAATTGCACAGGCACTGTGCTTAGAGCATGCACCTGTGTCTTTCACGTGACATCCACATTGCCTTTGTGTTTTACTGCAGGGTAATCATTTGGAAACTAGATCTGAGATGTTTTGTTTCCCCTCTTGCAGTTAATTGCTAGCTAAGACACCAGGAAGGTGAATGAAAGAAAACTTCCCTGAGTCAAAAGATGAAGTCACTTGTAGTGACTCAGATCCAAAAAAAAGTAACTGAGAGGACGTCATCAAGCCCACTATATTATTATGTTCCCCTCTTGGGTTTCCCTTCCCAGTGAATGACGCTAGAGTTCCCCCAGTACTCAAATTGGAAACCTCGATGCCAGCCTTGACCTCATTCTCTCTCCTCTGTGCCTGAAGAATAACCAAATTCAGTTAACTCTTTGTCACCCCTTCTGTCACCTCTGTCTCATTGCCTTCATGACTTCACCGCCTCAGTCCAGTGGTCATCACCTGTTGCCTGGCCTGTCAGAGTGGAGAATATCCCTGCTCCCAATCCCTTCTCCTGGCAGCTGCCCCCAAGACTGTGAAAACCTGAGTCTGATCATGCTGTGTCCCAGCCTTTGCTGTGCCTTTGCCCTGACCTCCCCCCCTTCGCCCCCCACCCAGCCCTGTTTTTCTGATGAACCTCTAGCTACCTAGTTCTGTGAGTCAGCTTGTGTGTCTCTTCCTGGGGGAAACCTTCTGCTTTCACCTTTCTACATGCGGCCACTCCCTTCTCCACATCCTGCTGTGTCCTATACATACTTTTCTTCAGTACACTTGTGTTCCCTACACTGCGAACTCCTTCAAGGCTGGGGTATCGTCAACCTATAGGGTTCTAGCATGGTCCCTGGGGCAGGGGAGCTGCTTAGTAAATGCCTGTGGTTCACAAGAATACTGTTTCATACTTTGAATGCCGACAAAGACTTTTCAAAAATAGTGTTGCAGGATTTCTTTTCCTTTAGCACCTGCGGTTCTTGCTCCCACAGCTTCAAAGAACGAAGAGGTAGACCAGATGGAGAGTAGTGGGTGACAAAGCAAGGTTTATTGAGCGACAGTAAAGCAAAGTTTATTGGGCAATAGTACAAAGCTCCTGAAGAGGGAGGGGACCCAAGAGGGCTGCCAATTTGACGTTTAAACCTAGGGGTTTTTAATGGGCTTTTTGGTGCAGGCTATTTTAATCTAACCCTCCATGTGCCTGTCTCCCACCTTGATAGCTCTGAACCTCAGTGTCCCTATAATCATACCTACTTGTGGATGAAAATCCATGTTCTTCTCCTTGTCGTGCAGTTGCCTCTCCAAGCGAGACAGAGAAAAATGACCATTTACTTATTAACAAGTGCAAATGCTGTCTGGCAAAGTGCAAGCTTTATATCAACTTTAATCAAATTCAAATCTCACTTTCCACTTTTCCACTGACTCAGACTGTCTGTGTGGAGTATAAGTCACTGTAAAGATGTGTAAAATGAATTTGAAATGATCACGTGCAGTTTAACAAATCTGAAGGACAATTGGTTTCCTGTCATTGTGTTAGAATTCTTTCACATTCATCCGGCCCATTATGGTGTGATTATTATAATCATTGTGCCCAGTGTGCAGCATTTACCCTTAGGTGAACCTCCTGCCCGCTGAAGCCAGGGAATTTGATTAAATTTGATTAAAACATCGATTAAGTGCTAATTGTATATTTTCCACAGCAACTAACACAGTGGTTTGTACAAAGTTAGGATCTGAGTTATGTAAGACTTGGCTCTCTTGGAAGAATTCCTGAACATCTAATCCCCTTTAGATATTAGAACTAAATGACTAGTTTGAAATCCTGTAAGAGAGGCCTCGAAACTAGGAGCCCAGGAAGGCAAAATCACTGTTAGCTGAGAGATCAATCCATCCTTGTGGTATGGAGGAAAATGAGATTTTCCTGGAAGACCAATTAGCAAATAATATTAGCTGACATTTATTAAGCTCTTACCATGGTAAATATTAGGGTCCCTGGTCAAAGGAACGAGGCTGATACAAAAGCAGAAGTCAAGTAGAGCTTTATTTCGTGCCAAGCATCGAGAATTACACTGGCCAGGACCAGGGTCGCTTCTCAAGAGAGAGAAAACGACCCTGCTTATTCCTTTTTTTTTTTTTTTTAATATTTTTTTATTTATTTGACAGAGAGAAACACAGCGAGAGAGGGAACACAAGTACGGGGAGTAAGAGAGGGAGAAGCAGGCTTCTGGCCGAGCAGGGAGCCCAATGTGGGACTTGATCCCGGGTCTCCAGGATCATGACCTGAGCTGAAGGCAGTTGCTTAACCAACTGAGCCACTCTGGCGCCCCAGACCCTGCTTATTCTTACAAGCTAGCTTTTATAGGGCAGTCACAAGCTGATTGTAATCACGCAGCTGCCTAGAGTTAGTTCTTTCACTCTGTTGTGATGATGAATACATTTAAACTGTTAAATTCATAATCCCCTTTACAACACAGAGTGGTTTACCATGGGATCTCCATTGATCAGGGCCCGGGAGGTTAAGGGGATTAACTGATTGGGCGTACCTGGTCCTAAGTAGGGGGAACTGGCTGCCCATTAGTTTGCATCTCTATACCTCCCAGGACTGGAGGTTAAGGGGGTTAGCTGATTGGGTGTCTCCCCCAACCTGGCTCCCCTTTGTTTTCCAGGGGCTGTTTATCCATATCTCCTGGAGCTGTTTCTCTGAGTAAATAGCAAGGTGGCTTGAACTTCTAAATAGGTCCTTACAGTAAACACTTTTCCAAGGAATATTTCATTTAATCCTTTAGAGAGTCCCATGCGTTATAATGTGTAATTACATTTTATAGAGGAAGAAACTGAAACACAAGGAAGCAGAATCAGAGGAGTGACATCAGCAGGAGTTGAATCAGAAAGTTGGTTTCAGATCTGAGTCAGTTAACCCGTCCTCTATACAACAACCAGGCAGTGTCTGGTGATGGCACTAGGCTTTACCTCTGCAGATGGATGATGTGACAAATCTGTCCCACTTCTTATATGTTTGGAGAACTCCCACCCCCTCACCCCAGTCCCTGTTCTGTGAACATCGGTGGAATGACCTAAGCTAGTGTCTGGATCACTTTTCTCTCTAAAGTTAGAAGTTTCCAGATTGCTTACACAAGGTGGCTTTGGATTTTGGAGAGATTTGGAGTAAAACTCTGTGTGTGTGTGTGTGTGTGTGTGTGTGTGTGTGTGTGTGTGTGTGTATTGGGGGGTAGTAGGTGGAAAGGGAGGTGTTTTGGGGACTCTGCATCCTCATTGCTCTTCTTGGAGTCTCTTCTCCTTTAAAAGGTTTAAACGTCTCCTAAATACTGACCCACCATTTCTTTAGTCAGTAGGAGTACTGAGTGCTCTGGTCTGTATCCAGTGACTCTAGCGAGAGCCAAGCATAAACTCTGCTTCACCATCCTTGAATTCAGGACCTCAGGCCTTCTTTTTTTTTTTTTTTTTTTTAAAGATTTTATTTATTTGACAGAGAGAAACACAGCCAGAGAGGGAACACAAGCAGGAGGAGTGAGAGGGGGAGAAGCAGGCTTCCCGCCGAGCAGGGAGCCTGATGTGGGACTGGATCCCTGGTCTCCGGGATTGTGACCTGAGCCGAAGGCAGTCGCTTAACCAACTGAGACACCCAGGCGCCCCTTGGGACATCAAGGCCTTCTTAAAGACATGCCAGTCAACATTTGGTGCAGAAAGCAGGGATCGATTGCAAATCTATTGCTGTCCAGTCGCTGCTGAGTGCTCTTCCCAGGCACCCAGAGGCGCACTGTTTTCCAAGGGTCTCTCCATGGTACTTGGAGTCCATTGGAAAATTCCATCACTTACAGAGGCAAAAATGAATTTTAGAAAGTTGTAGTAATTCAAAGCAAAACAAAATCATCCATTTCCCTGAGGGTGTTTGAATTTAGCTTCTGATGAAAATAAGACTAGTTCAGTGACATCATACAGCCGTGTTTATCGCATCCTGCCATCTCTGAGTGGAGCCAGCTCAGCGCGAGGCCTCAGCCAAAACCAACAGCCAGCCCTCTTTTGCAACGTTGAGAAGTCACTCTTTTATTTAGTGCTGAGAAATCTCCTTAAAGGAATGCTTCGCAGAACTGTGTTCAGTATCCTGCTCTGTTGTAGGAAAACAAATCCAGGATGGCTTTAAGGATGATCAGTTATCAACAGTCAAAGTTCATACCATTAAACCAGGCATTGTTTCACTGGATGTTTCGCTTAGAAGGGCTCTTGATAAAACTGGCCAGTTCCTTCTTCGCCTCTCTCTCTGCCAATAAATAAATGCTGAATATCATAGCTCACATGACTGAGTTTATTCTCCACCACAGGCTGTTATTAATGTTACTTTTATTTTACTACATGCCTACTGGATGTAAGTCTCCATTTTGGCTGCCACGATGAATGTAAGGATGAAAAAGACACTCCTTGTCCCCTGTAGAGGAGACTGGGGAGATGTCACCACAAATAAAACATCTGAACAAGCCATGCACTCATCGCCGCTAGCTGAAGGGCCCTCTGGGACTCAGAGGAGGGGCCTGTGTGAGGAGGAACTTGAAACTGGACTTGTAATGATGCTCAGGGCTTTCCTGAGTAGATGGGACACCGGCCGAGGACACACGATCGATCATGCTGTGCCAGCGTTTGGGGGACTAGCCACATTCCCCACTCCCAGTCACTATCATTAAATGCTGTGATCTGTGAGTTTCAGTTCCCACTGCAGACCCAACAGTGTGGGTGCAGACTGCACTGTTAACTGACCATCTGTAACAGAAGTAAGACCTACCCTCCACCCCATACCCACTCCCCATTTCACAGAGAAGAGTTAATCAGGGGTCCCAAGTTTTTGCTCTGGCCAGCGATCCAATCTCTGCAAAGGTACAGGGGCTCAGGGCTGTCTCCAGAAGATGCCGGTCACTGGTCCAATGAGCACCTGGTCCCTGGTGGTGGCCCTGCTTTCAAGCACACAAAAACTCCAGGTCCCCATCTACCTCCTGGGCCATGTTTCTCTTAGCTCAGTTTCCCAGAGATGGGCAGGGGCCAAGGTCGTGGGTCCAGCCAAAACATGGCCTTGGCAGAGAGGCCGAAAGAGAGCCCTGGAGAACAAAGGAAGTCTAGCAGATAACTGGCTTCCTCTGAAGGAATCTGGAGGGCTATAACCGCAGTGAGCTGTTGGCACCAGTGGGGGATGGAAAGTGGGCCTTGCAAACGGAGTCCCAGCCTCCCTGTGCATCTTGGTGGCCTGAATGCAGTCAAATCACACCCCCTCTCTGGCAGACACTCAGGGTGAATGACGGCTGGGTGCAGGAGGCTGTAGGGCTCCCTCTGAAGTTGTGTGGCCTTTCCTAGGAGCCTAGCCAAACCAGGGAGAAGGAAGCTGAGCCACACAGAGAGGCTGTGTGCTCTGTCTACAAGAGGGGGCCTACTCCTCATTTCCCTCCCCCCAACCTTGAGTCCCAGCCAGGGGGTGGGGGTAGGGGTGGGGGTGGGGGCAGTGAGGATAAGGGGATTTGTGATGGTTTCTTTTTTCTGTTTCTTTTAAAAAGATCTTATCTATTTATTTGTCAGAGATTGAGAGAGAGCGCACACACAAGCAGGGGGATCAGCAGGATGAGGGAGAAGCAGGTTTCCCACTGAGCAAGGAGCCAGATGCAGGACTCGATACCAGGACCCTAGGATCATGATATGAGCCAAAGGCAGACTTCTAACTGACTGAGCCACCCAGGTGTTCCGGTTTTATGGTTTCTTTAAAAAGAAAATATACAAGTTCTTTCTATTTAGCCAAGCCTCAGGCAGATAGGAAGAATTCTTTCCAAATATAGGACAGTGTCTTTCTGGTACTGGAATAATTTGTTTTGCTAGCTACAAGGGTGAAAACCCTCAGGCCTGATGAACCTGAGTCTGAAGATGGAACCTGGGAATGTATGAAGTTTAATGCATGCTCTAGTGAGTCCTTTTCCCTGGATCAGCAAAATCCTGCTTCTAGTTGCAAATGGCAAGACTGAGAAGGTTGTGTTTTGCATACCAAGCAGTGGTGCTCGCTTCGCAGAAGAGTTAATGGAATACAAGACATTCACTCACTCCCCAAAGTGTATTTAGATCCCAAAGGTATGGCCTGAAAATGTAGATACCAAGTGGTTCAGCATCTGTGATGGTACCACACCAATGTCAACTAGTCACCTGGTTCGGGCAAGACATGTTCTACATCTAAGCCTTTGTTTCTGTATTTTCAAAAGGGCAGAGTTAGCTGAGACCAAGAGTTCACCTGGTTTTCAAAAGGGCAGAGTTAGCTGAGACCAAGAGTTCACCTGGTTTTGTCTGGGTTGAACACAGGACCCCCACAAGGCCAGTGAGTTCCAGCAATAAGTGATGAGCATCTGCTTTTATTCTTTTGAGGTTTAGTGATTGAGAATTTGAACTAGAGCAAGGCCTCCTGTTTTGAAACAAGCTCTGATACTTAGTAGCTGTATGACTTTGGGCAAGTTGCTTAACATCTTTATGCCTCAGTTTCCCCATCTGAAAGGGAGTACAATAAAAGTATAGTCCTCAGAGATATCATAAACATGAAAAGCACTGGTAGAAACACTCAAGAAATGTTGGTTGTCATTATGCATTTTGCATTTTACAAATAATCCTTTGGAGGACCTTCCAACTTAAATACTGAGAGCTTCTTCAGGTCTTAAACACAAATTTACTATGTGGGCTGGGATAGTAGTCTACATTCTTTCAGAGGTAACAAATATTCACTGAGAGTCTACCTTGTGCAAAGGTTCAGAGAGAGAAAGCATATACTTTGCCTTCACGCTTTCATCTTGTTGGGAGATACTCATTTTATTGTTGGTTGACTTGTCTGAAATGGAAAAAGTATTATGAACAAGAGAAGCATCTGTAGGTATTTGGAAACTTTTTTTCTTCACTTTCATGGCTAGAATCTCATCTTGAACTTGACCACAGTCCTGTGCAAAGCAGACTGTATTTGGAAGCACGGTTTTCAATTCTCAACAGCTTGCTGGGTTCTTTGGAGGTCCTTAGAAGCCAATGAGGGTGGGAGGTGAAAATGGGCATAAGGGTCCATGTGGGGACCACCTCCAAGTACACATGTATGCACCTCCTCCAATCAGGATATTTCTGTTGCAACCTATTTGACATTGAACTTCTTCATGCCATTAAATCAAGTTTCTGCTAGAGGTAGATAGTGGTGTGTGGAAGAAGAAATCCATGATCTGACTTATTCCTGTGAGTTAGGCCTTCTGAGAGGTTGGCCTTGCCATAAGAATGAGACTCAAGAAGGGGAGGCAGTGTCTCAGGGCTCCTTCTAATGAAGTATTTGGTTTCCCTTTGGGGTTTGCTTAGTATACTAGAGACTGGAAACAATTTAGTGCATCATTCTAGAAGATAAAACCATTTCCAAGTACCTCCTTCCCTTGAACATTATAAAACCTGCAAACATTGTAATTGAAATGAAGGAATCAAACCCCAGATTAAAATAAAAAGCACTACAAATCTGAAAGATATATAATATATTTTAACCTGTTTTATAAACATATTCCTTTTAGGAATATTAAAAATTATTGAGCTCATATTCACAAAATATTTTTATAGTAATTCATGCTTATCAGCATATTTGTTTCAGTATAGTAGAAATTTATTAACTGAATTTCCTTTAAAACTTTAACTTTTTGCTACATATAGAACCATAAGCGATTGAACTTAAAATTTTACAATTTTAAAGCATCCAGAAAATAATTCTGTAATGATTAAATTCTGAACTTGCTGTCCAGAACATTTTTTTTTTTTCCTTATTGGTGGTCAGAAACATATTTTGTGTTTTTGAGAGTCTCAGAAAATACTTGTGTTGATCTGGGCCCTTTGGTGGAGAATATTCTTAAAGGTGTAATAATCAGAAGCCTTAGTTATTAATATATATTCATTATATTTAATATATACCATATAATCTAGAATATATTAATATAATTAATATAAACCTCATAATGTATAAAAATCTTATGTGCAAGATCTCAGAAATCTTGGCACTGGTATTTAAAACAGACCCTTTAGGCCTTTAAAGAAGACATAGAAGCTCCACGGTGTGACTAGAGGGGGCCTTTGGGCCTGAGCGCCAGGGATCCCTGCTCCTTTCTGAATGTCCACTTAGTCCTGGGGCTCTCCCATTTCCAGTCTGTCTGCCGCTTCCTCACTCAGCCTGGAAGACATGCTGTCCCCCATCTCCTGAGCCAGACAAGGACAAAAACTGGCCCCTTATTTTCCCTTTTGTTCTTTAGCAGAGTTCATTGTAAAGTGCCTGCATCTCTTCATTGTTAAAAGGGAAAATATAAGAAAATAAATACAGATCATAAAAACAATGTCAAAGCTGCCAACTTTCTAAAGCACCTGCTTCAGCTTCCAAGGCTCCCTGTACAATCAGGCCTTCTGATCTTCTGCCCCTGGCATGGAGGAGTGGCACACATCCCCAGAGCTTTTCCTGGTATTCTTTTTTCTTACTGTTTGCCTTATTTTATTTTATTAAAGTGACCTTGTCACTCTGGTCCCAGAAGGTCATCAACTGCAACATCTATTTCTATTTCAGGAATGGAAAATATTCATCATCCATCAATGGCGACAACCTATTTGGTGGTGCTCAGTCCAGGGCTCCTTTCAGGATGGGGCCCTCCGGTCCCCTACTGCTGGGAGTGGTCGTGGCTGAAGCACTTAGTGGAGTTTCTCTGGGAATTAGGCTCTGCCAAAGAGAGCCGCATTGCCCAAGGCCATGGCCCTTGCCTGGGGCAGCCTGCATCCAGTGAGTGTTGGCTCTTCAGTGTGTGGGGGCTTAAGATCCAGACCCCTTGCCTCTCCAGGGCCAATCTCAGCTCCAGGGAATCCCCCGAGGGCTCTGCCCCAACTGCAGGGCAGTTCGGCTTCTCCTCTCACCCTGTCCTGCTCCCCTGACCCCCTTACAGAAGTGTACTTAAGAGCACTCCTGGATAAGCCCTGCACAGGCAGATCTCAGGCTTTTGCAATCAGCTTCCCAGGAAACTGACCTATGGCAGATGAGGCTGACTCTGGGTGGAAGACCAGAACCCTATGCTCAGAAGGGACTTATGCTTGGTTTAATGCTCTGCAATAATCATCTTGAAATTCTTAACTTTAAGCACTGGGCCCCATATTTTCATTTTGCACTGTGCCCTACAAATTAAGTAGCCTGACACAGTGACAAGCACTGGAGGGGACACTGACCTGGAGCATGATGCTGAGAGCCATACCCAAGCCGGAGATCTTTCCCCAGTCCTACTCTGCTTCTTGTCCCAGACCCGTTTCCCTTCCCCATCACAGTCCCCACCACTAGGGTTGCATCAAGAAGAAAGAAAGAAAGAAGAAAACAATGGCTTATTATGATTAAGTGGAACATCTATTTATTTAAACAATGTACCCAATTTAAATTTGGTAAAAATAACAGCTAACATATATATATATATATATATATATATATATACACACACAATATACACACATCCATATATATAATTTGAAAGAATACTTGACACATGTAATAAGCATATGTAATGTTATTTACATATATAATATATACACAACATATCGAGGCACGAAGTGGTTAAACAATTTACCCAATATTACTTGACAATGCATGTGAATGGCGGCTAGGGTTCAGAACACAGAGCCTGTGTTCTTTTTTTTTTTTTTAAAGACTTTATTTATTTGACAGAGAAGAAACACAGCCAGAGAGGGAACACAAGCAGGGGGAGTGAGAGAGGGAGAAGCAGGCCTCCCGCCGAGCAGGGAGCCTGATGTGGGACTCGATCCCGGGTCTCCAGGATCATGACCTGAGCCGAAGGTAGCCGCTTAACCAACTGAGCCACCCAGGCGCCCCAGAGCCTGTGTTCTTAACAGCTACGCCATCCACACATCTGTCCTCAAATTGAATGGTGTGGCTGTCACCAAATGTATTATTTTTTACCTTAAATATGAAGTTTAACATAGATTAATGAAAGATCTGTCCAAATATACAACTTAGATCAAAGCTACTCATTTGTAGATGCAAATGGAATTTATCGTGAAACAACCTGCACAAGGCAATTGATAAATGAACTTCATTTGTCCACTGGAAATGACCAAGAGTATGAGCTGGCCATGGATAGAGAGGACAGACGATAGAAATCCTGGAATGTGAGAGAACTGAGAGAAGAGTTTTGAGACTTTGAACCTGGAAACACAAAAATAAAGGCAGAAAAACCTTCAAATATCTGTAAGGAATCTCATAATTTTCTTATGAATGAATCATGAATGAAATATTATCTATTAATCTTCTACCCATTTACAACAAGTGTTAATATTAGAATTCATTTTAATCAAATGTTCTTGGGGTTCAAAGAGTGGATTTTAAGATCATTTATTGAAAGAAATTTCCTGGTAAATATAGATTTTGCTAGTTCCTATCAACAATGAGCAATGGAACAAAGTGAGGTGAAGTGGGTTATGTTTAGGGATGGGGAGTGCAGAAAGGGTAGATGGAAGATATAATACAAATAGCACGTGCTAGGCAACAGGTTTCAACAAAAATGGTAGATGAAGAGATACTTGGGGTGGAATGAGGGTAAGGATAAGGCAGTTAACATTACCTGGTAATCTTTTTTAAAAAGTGAAGTTGTGAGGTGCTTGGGTGACTTAGTTGCCTAAGCGTGGGACTCTTGATTTTGCCCAGGTCATGATCTCAGGGTCATAAGATCAAGCCCTGCATTGGGTATGAAGCCTGCTGAAGATTCTCTTTCTCCCTCTCCCTCTGCCCCACCCCCCACTCGTGTGTGTGTGTGTGTGTTTGCACATGAGCACACACACATTCACACCCACACACGCTCTCTTAAAATGAAAATGTGAAGTTGTGTCAGAACAGCTTCTTGGAAGCACCCTCCCTTGCCTATGGCCCAGTAATGTACAGAGCCCTCTGGACAGCCTCTGTATTCTGCACAGCCTTCCTAACATCTTTGTTTCTCCAGCTCCCTGGCAGAGCCAGCCCCAATCAGAGGCCAGACACACTTGTTCTGACTGGTCACTGCTTTCGCCTTCACCTGCCTGGAAACTGTGGCCTGCTCTCCAGGGTCTGCAAGACTTCAGTTTTTGAACTAATACATTAGAGAGATGGAGCACATTTTCCCCTACTCTCAAATCTTTGTACAAAAATGGCTTTATTATTCTTATACGTGGTGGGATTGCCCATTTGTCAGCTAGACAGGAGCTCTCTTTATAATTTTTGGAATTCAGTACCTATAGGTATTCCAACTGGACACGATGCTTTTTTGAAGAATGGCTTTTGGAGAGATAATATGTTGAATTTAATGACCTAAAAATATCCTGCCAGGGTGCATTTTCAGGAAGAGCCAATGATGCTTTCTGAAGAGTTTATGGTTTTTGCAGTAACTTGTTCATTTTTCGTCCTCTTGGCCCACTGGTACAAGAAGGTT
The DNA here is from genome assembly GCA_004023965.1 of Spilogale gracilis. NCBI lineage: Eukaryota > Metazoa > Chordata > Mammalia > Carnivora > Mephitidae > Spilogale > Spilogale gracilis. The sequence continues at coordinate 128,412 of PITA01002490.1, forward strand.
AAAAAAAAAAAAGAGCCTTGGGAATGGAGTCACATGATCTGAGTTGGTGTTCATTTTCTGACCTGAGTTTTATAAACTTAGAGAAGCACTCTCCAGTCCTCACTTTTTTCATGGATGAATGGGTGAAATTTTACCTCATATTTAACCAAATGTGGGACAGCTGAGTAGTACGTGAAAATTTTCAAAGTCTGGCAAAGAATTTTCCTTTTAGGAGAGCATCTATGTCTCAAAGTCTGGTTCATGGAAAGACACCGATGGATCAGGGACTGACATTGACAGCCGCTATTTATTATGTGCTTGCTGATCAGACGGGTCCCTTCATTCAGCTTCATAAGAATTGTATAGAGTAGGGGTATTGTTGTTGTTTTTCCTTGCCTTCATAGGTAAGGAAAACAGAAGCACAGAGAGTCAACAACTTGCCACAGGTCACCCCGGAGGAATGGTAGAAGCTGGGATTTGAACCCAGGCCACATCCCTCTAGGGCTTGACTTTCTTGACTTTCTAACTATGAGTCCTTGGAAGGCCTGAAGTGGGGACCAGCTAGCAGAGCAGTAATTCTGTCCAGACATCATGTCTCACTTTTAAATATCTTTTTATCTTTTATTTATATGTCTCACTTTAGATAGTATTATATCAATAGAGAGGAATATAAATGTGGAGAAACATCATGTCCACATTTTGGAAAATCTAATTAGAAATAAAAATTTAAAAGATCTGCCATGAATTTCTACCCTGAGGCTGACAGTGGAAATTTTCTCTCAGAGGTCATTGTGGTTGGTCACTGGAGGCTTTCTTAAGCAGGAAAATAAAAGTTTAAAACTAAGAACATGAAGAGATGAACATTTTAAAACTCCAAGGTTTTGAAGGCTATCCTACCTTCTGAAATACCTTCTGAGAAACTAATATATTAGAATCCGTATAGGTATTTATAATTTATGTAAAATGACATCCTTAACTTGTGGCTGATCACAATAGCTGGCATATCATAGGTAATCAATAAATACATTTTTAAAAAGATTTATTTATTTGAGAGAGAGAGAGAGAGCACACAAGCAGGGAGAGGGGCAGAGAGAAAGGGAGAAGCGGATCCTCTCTGAGGAGCCCAATGCAAGACTCAATCTCAGGACACCAAAATCATGACCTGAGCCAAAATCAAAAGTTGGCTGTTTAATAGGCCGAACCACCCAGGTGCCCCAATAAATACATTTTAAATGAGCAGATGAACAAATGAATCTGGCAAAGACAATGTCAATCCAGCACTTGCCAAAAGAACAATATCTAATATCTATTGATGGTTTATTATGTGACCTGTATGGTCTAAATACATAGTTCACCATAGCTCTTTTAACCCTTAAACAATCCTAAAAAGTAAGGACTGTTTTTAATCTTTATTTTGAAGATAAGAATAATGAGGATCAGAAATATTTTTAATAACCTAAGCTGTACACCCAAGATTTAAACTTGGGCCCTGTGGCTTCAAGTCTATCCTGGAAACTATTGGGACAAACACTGTCTCCAAGAAATGAAGCTCATTTGGGCTTGATTAAGCTCTGCTTAGTTACCCCCAGGGGAGAAGTGGTCTGCAGGCTTTCTGGAGGGGCCTCTTGGAACTGTGTGCTACAGCTGACTAATGAGGTTATGTGAGGGCAAAATTGAGTTGGGCAATGAGTGAAGGTGTGTTGTGGGCCAAGTTTTTAGTAAGGACTGAGGGAGTCACCACTTTCTGTGGCTAACGGAGATAGTGCTCCTTGGGCAGGGTCCTTTAGGTGTTCCAAATGGTGCTCTTAAAAGTGAATGGAGGGGTGCCTGGGTGTCTCAGTTGATCGAGCATCTGAGGCTGGTTTTCGGCTTGGGTCATAAACTCAGAGTCCTGGAATCAACCCCCATATAAGGCTGCAAGTTCAGTGGGGAGTCTGCTTAAGTATTCTATCCCTCTCTCTCTCTCTCTCTGCCTGCCCCCGACACTCATGCATGCACTCTCTGTTTCTCTGTCTCTCTCTTAGTCTCTATAAAATGAATATAGTAATATGATGCTCTGATACAGTAATATGATGCTCTTTTTTTTCCAGATTGCTGCTTACTCCAAAATTGTTGCAATATACACTTTAAAAAAAAAGATTTTGTGTATGTATTTGACAGAAAGAGAGAGAGAGAGAGAGAGAGAGAGAGAGCGCAAACACAAGTAGGGGGAGCAGCAGGTAGAGGGAGAGTAAGAGCAGGCTCCCTGCTCCCTAAGGAGCCTGACTCTGGACTCCATTCCAGGACCTTAGGATCATGACCTGAGCTGAAAGCAGACCCTTAACCAACTGAGCCACCCAGGTGTCCCACAATATACATTTCTAAAAACAATATTTTTTTCTATAATCATAAAGTAAAATAAGAGGCAGAATACCCATCATCATTACAGAAACAATGATTGTATACTTTTAACATAATATTCAGGTATTTTTAATGACTATCTTATACCAATTTTTAATTATATATAGTAAGTGTATACACTTACTAGTTGAAAAATATGTTGGTTTTACTTACTTACTACTTTCAATACACTATACAATAACGTGTGTCTTCTTCCTAATAGCACAATTTATAAGGACAGGAACACAAAAGAATGTTAGAGAGGTGAAGAAAGTATCAGAGAAATTTCTTCAGTCTTAGTTTACCATTTCTTTACTTCCCCTTTATGCACATACTGTAATTAGCTGGTCCTCTTCCATTTATTCCTACCTAAAGGCCTTTCAGGCTTCAGTGCAAGGAGAAGTATTCCATATTATTTATTGTTGCTATGGAATTAACTTATATTACAAGTCAAAAAAAAAAAAAAAAGAAAGAAAGAAATGCTTGAGGTTCAGAAAGATGCATAGAAACCAAGGGAGAGTAAAGAAAAAAAAATGGAAAGTGGTTGTACCCCCTCAGTAATTATCTTGCAACTCTGGAACAGAGGTTCCTATATGGACTTAATATCATTAATATAGAGTGAAAAATTGAGAATACAACTCTCCAATGATAAGGCTTTATTACTTTACTTTTTGGAATAAAGCTCAATTTCATCTCTAAGTAGTTGAAAAACATTTCATTCTAAGGAGAAGAGCTTATTTCCCATCTAGATATATAATAGTAGAAATGGAAAGGCTTTCTTTACTACCAGTGGAAGAACCAGGGGGGCAAAATAAAGTTTTTTCTGTATTTGTACTCATGATTCCCCTTATCTCCCCTGCTGCTCTGCGTAAGAACAAACTTCCCAGGAAACTGGGAAGAGTATACAGAGTACAGTCATCTGATAAAAGAAACAGTTTTAGCTTCTCTTCCTGACTCTTCCTACCCCACCAACCCCTCACACAACAAAGATCAATATGTTGAGTTTGGCAGGGAGAGTAACTAAAGAAGGTAATGTGAGGGCTCACAGAACACTTAATACTAAGTTTAAATTCTAACATCATAATGTCAAGGTTTCAATCCAACTTTAAACCCATTTGGAAAAGTTTAAGCTATTCACTTAAAAATATGGTAGTCCTTCTTTAGTAACTGTAACTTCTTTATATCCTCTTAATTTCTCATACCAACAACTTTATTGCACACTACTCCTTCTTATAAATTAATAAATCTTAAAAGAAAAAGAGAAGTGTATGGAACTGGGAATAGGGTGATTGAAGGACCTCAGTTTTCAGCCATAATTCAAGATGGTACCTAATATGCTGTCCCTTGGCAAGATGAACAAAGGTCAGAGAAGCCCAACATCAGAGAAGCCCAAGAAAGATCAATGCTGTCAGCAGAAATAGGTTCTTCTCTCTTGGGACTGGCCCTCTAGGAGGCCCTGGGTTGCCCTGAACAATCTGGACAAGGTAAAAAACAAAGCAAAACAAAACAAACTCTCAGAAAGGGATTGTCTGGATGAACTTAAAAAGGGATTCATCACAGTCTTCCGGCTTCTCCTTGACTGTCATAATGACAGAAAGGAACTTACAGGGGTCACCAAAAAGAAAGTTCTCCCACAGTCCTCCAGGATGGTGTGGGGTGGAATGGATATTTAAAACCTGGAAATCTGTCCATTAAAGTCAGATTGATTAAAAAAAATCAGGGAGGAATAAAAAACAGCTTCGGGAGCCCAATGTAGAGCAACTACTCTGCCTCTTGTCATGAGACTTCATCCAGGGGTTCAGCACCATCTTGCTCTTCAGCAACATCAAGCCAAGGTTGTACAAGGTGGGTCCTTGCACAGGTGTGGATGGCAGACTATTTACTTTGGCTCAGAATTACTGTTATATCTGATATAGTATTATAGATAATAATGTACTATTGTTATCGATCACAAAATCTGATGGCTGAACTAATACAGATAGATCATATTACAATTATTTTAAAGAGATATTTTTGATTAAATTACATAAATTATTTTCAAGGAATGAAGTTCTAATAGTAATAATTGAACACGTTATCATTATTTACCATCCCCGATTGTTCTTTTTATTTTAAGTTACAATTTTGGAGAGATAAACTCCTTGAGATAGGAGAAGGGAAGGAAAACAAATAACAGCCTCTCTCTTGCCTCTTTCTGATTTGAACTTTTCACTGTCTTTCACGTCATGATTTGGGGCACAGGGCAGGCACCCCGCCTGTGTCAGCCACTGACAGGTGCCATCATTTTAATCACTAAAGAAGCTTCCCATTCAGGAATGTATATTGCTTTTTGGACTCTGCCTGCTTCCCGGAAATTTTGGGCAAAGAGGCAGGAAAAGAATGTGATTGCTCAGGCAGAAATTAATGAGTTTGGATTGTTTCTTTGTCTTGGGTGACTCCCTTGGTACTCAAGGAATTAACAGAATTGGCACTGAGAGCAAGGAAAATAGCACATTCCCTTTGGACTCACTCTGTTATTTATAAGCCATAACCTCAGGGACAATAAGCCAGAGGACCAGCCAGCGTCCTTGAGCCAGGATCTCTGCTAATGTCACAATAACAGTGTTTCCCTGCCATCTAAGAACCCATGGTTGCAAATAAAGCCTGAATCAAAGTAAGCACTGAATAGGAATATTATTCCAAAGAGGAAGTAGCTATGATAAGCTGGTTCTCCCCAACTTTCTTCAAGTTTTGGAACCATGTGTGATGATGGTTTTGATCTAGAAATAAAGTCAGGTTGTTTCCAAGACTCAAGAAACTCCAAGATAGCTCCCTTTTTTTGTGTTTTTGAATGGAGGAACAGCATGATCACTTCAGGAATTGGGCATTTTCCAGAGGTTCAGGTCCTGGGTAACCAACAGGGGATCCGTGATGATCTCATTTGTATCATAGTAGATACTGCTAGTGTCTACCTGACATCCATTTCCCCTTCTTCCTAAGAGAACCTGGACTCAGTGTTATCAGCAATGTATCCAACTAGGAAACCATGTTTTCAAGACTTCTGTTAGATAGGTGACTAAGTTTTAACCAATAAGATAAAAGTGAATGTTATATCATTTATAATAACAAATATATATTTGTTTTTCATCCTCATTTCTGGCTCCTAAAACCCTTAACATTTTCCAGGTGACTAAAGCAATGAAACTGTCTTCATAATCATAACAAACCCCTTTGAAGCACACCTGGGATTATGCTAGCCAGTGAATTTTGGACTGCACCTAAGGCGGGGGCTGTTTGCAGGACATTGGAGGGTTGGAACTTTCAGTCCCGCATTCTGGCTTCTGGGCAGGGCTACAAGGTTGAACTGATCAACAATGGGCAGTGATTTAATCAATCATGCCTATGTGATAGAGCTTCTATAAAACCCCCAAAGGATGGGGGTTCAGAGAATTTCTGGGTTGGTGAACATGTGGAGGGTCTAGCATGCTCAGAGAGGGCACAGAAGCTCCAAGCCCCATTCCCCTTGTCTCATCCTGTGCATGCCTTCTGTCTGGCTGTTTCTGAGTAACAAGTTGTAATAAGTTAGGAATCTAGTAAGAAAACTGTTTTTCTGAGTTCTGTGAGCCACCCTAACAAATTATTCAAACCCGAGGAGGGGGTTGTGGGGACCTCTGGTTTATAGCTGGTCAGTCTGAAGTGCAGGTGACAACCTAGACTTGGAATTGGCATCTGAAGTTGTGGGACGGGTAGTCTTGTGGGACGGAGGCCTTACCCTGTGGGATCTGACGCTATCTCCAGGTAGACAGCGTGAGAATTGAGTTGAACTGTGGGACCCACAGCCGGTGTCTCAGAGAATTGCTTGGTGTGCTGAAAAACCTCTCACATCCTGTGTCGGAAGTGTTGTGAGTGTGGTAGTTGTGTGTGAGAAAAGGAGAAACACAGGGAAGAGAAGTGAATTCTTCCCACACAGTGAAAGTTATTGAGTGGGTTTCTTCCCAAAAGTTTCTATTATTGGGGTTGACCCAGTCATGTACCATTTGCCTCTGGTGCTTCCTCTTCTCTCCTGACTGTAGTTTTGGTAGCTGCCATCTTGGGACAAGAGGAGACCTTGAGCTTGTAAAACATGCCTAGGATAGGAAGGCAGTGGGCTAGAAGAAACCTGGGCCCCTGATGACATGGAAGGACTTCCAAAGCAGCCCTAACTGGCTCATCTCTGAATTTAACTGTCAGGAGAGAACACTGAACCCCACCTGGTTCCAAGTCACTATTACTTTGTGGAGCAAGAGTGTTGATATCACCTGGGAGCTTATTAGAAAGGCAGAGTCTCAGGCCCTTCCCTCAGTCAACTGAATCAGCATCCACATTTTAACAAGATCCCCCCCACATGCTTTTCCTGTACAAAAAAGTTGGACCGCTGGTCTTGATTAGTTAGTATCTGTACCTATTTCTCTGTTTATGAAATGATTAACTGATACATCCTGAAGAATCATGCATTCTATTTATTGGTACTAAAAAAATCATGAGAACTACACAGCCATAGTATAGAACAGTGAAAAGAACTAACTTGAGTTCTTCAGAAACAAAGAAAGAAAGCTTTTGTGTAAATTAGTCAACTCATGTTCCAGCCACTATACTTGGTAACAGAGGTGTAAAAATACCGAGGTCTCAAGTTCACAGTCTAACGAGGGAAACCATAGGCACTGCATTACAATAACTTATTTAAATGCAGCACGAGATATGCCCAGGTGCTTGGGGAAAACAGACAAGGAGTCTAAGCCTTCTGTCCTGGGCTATGGAGCAGGTTAGAGAAAACTCCTGAAGAAATGTCACCTGTGTAGTTAGAAATTATCTTGCAGCTTTCCCCAGCTTCAGGGGTGCAGAAGCTAATCTTTTTGAGCTTGATCAGCCTAAGGGCCTCCCCCAGAGGAAGAGTTGGTACTTAGAAAACAGGTTCTGACACTAATGTCTTTACTCTATGCCACCTTCCTTCTCTTAGTTTCTCATACGTGCTCCTTGGCTCACTTACAGATGAGGTAAGCGCAGATACTGAATAGGGAGAGAATTTCCCAGGAGGGGTCTGAGTTCATTAACCACTAATGCCCTCTCAACTTTGTTAACCCTGGATTTTGAATTCTGGCATTAATTAGGTATTTCTCTTGGTCTGTCTTCTCTAATCTGAAGTTGGAAATCCTTTTGACAGATGCTTAGAATACATTTTTCTCTTTCTCCTTATATTTCTATTTGATATTATTCAGTTCATTATATTATTAAAAATGAAATCACATTTTTGGGTATTTGTGGTTTGGCTGACTGGTTGGGAAACTTTTTTTCTGGCATTCATTAATAATTTTTTTCCTTTCCATTTAAAAAATGTTTACTGGATTTGGTACTTGAAGAAAGAAAATGCCAAATTAAGAAATGGGAGAGAGAATAAATGCCCCATGCCTGAAAAACCCCCAAAAGATTTTTTCCTCCTAATTTTTATGGCTTTGAAAGTATTGGAACTAGGAACACTGTTTCTAAGAAAACCCAAGTTTTTATCCCTCTCTTCAAGAGCTATGGCTTTCATTCTCCCCGCCCCCAGCCCCCACCTGCTTTTCTGACAGGGTCTTCTAGGGTCTCATTTTCTTCTTCCTTAAAATAGACCAGAATAGCCTCCTTGGTGAATACCATCAGGGAAGTGAAACACACAAGGACCCAGCCTGCCTCAAACTCGTGGTCTGTCTACTTCTCTACAGAGTGCCTGGGTCTACCGCTCGCTCTTTCCCACTGCATTAACTGCAAGAAGAGGAAGTCAAGGAGAGGCTGGGAATCTTTTTATATTCTCTTGAACTCCCAAGTTAGCAAGTAGCCAAACACGGCTAACTAAAGGGTATTGCCAAGCATAATAGACTATACAGAAATCAACAAGGCCTCCCTTATATTGCAACCCCAGCAGAAAACGATCGGGCAGAAGCGATCCCCAATCCCTGGTTGCCAGCCACACAAGTTCACGCTCCCAGCTTTGTGTTCAGCCAGCTCTAGGATGCTGACACCTTTTCATGTGTCCAACCGGAGTGTTACAGCCACACTTCTCTCCACCCTAATGTATGATTTGGCTCTCATGAATGCAAGAGGAAGGGCCCTTCCCTGCACAGAAATCCAAACACAGCATGAAACCACAACTTGTTTTCAACAGGCCTCCTGTTGTGAGCCCTCCAGGCACTATGCTGCTTTTGTGCAAGTGAGCCTAGGACTGGTGGTTTGAAGCCGTGGCCTCTGCCTTTTCCTTAGGATGCCTCTAACAAGGATCTGGAGATCACTTGTCATGAGCTAATTTACCAATGCGGCTCCTCAGAACCAGATCCGGCTTGGTCAGTTGTGAAATTCTGATGTTTTAACACATGGCTTGTTGGCAAACCATGCCTTGGTTATAAACACACTCAAAATATCTAACAATATAGTTCTCAAACTATGCATCATTTATGGCTTCACTTGCTCAATAATCACATATTAAGTGCCCAGTATGTGTTCTAGGTGCCACAGTTATAAGGCAGAAAGAGATGGCATTGTTCCGAGCGCCTATGTGTTCAACTCTCCATCTCCTCTCCCTCCACTAAATTCCAAGTTCAATAAGTGGCTGCCGATAGGTATGGGGTATGGTGGAGATACCAAAGAGGTCGTGGCAGATTCCACTTGGGCAGAAGGGTGGCATCTGGCCCGTGCAGTGCTCTTTTGTGAATTACAGTCTCATCCTCTGGGCTCCAGTCGTCCCTTCACCAGAGCTCAGGGTTCAGTGAGTGGAGTGTGGACTAGACTTACCCCACATGCACCTCTTCAGCAGGTCCTGACTAGGACAGTTTTCTTTAAGGTGTGAGGCTTCAATTTGGCCTTGAAAAACATGAAGGTATTCACTGAGAGACGCTGGGAGGAAGAGACCTTGGAGCAAAGTATAGAGCTAGGACACCACCTGGCACAATCCGAGAGTTACAAACAGTTGAACTTAGAGGAGTGGGGCCTAAAAGGAAGGAGACGTAGGTTAGAGGCCTGACTATAGATGTCTCTATGTTCCAAACTGAGAAAAAAATTCTTCATCCTGAGGTTTGGGAAGCAATATTGAGGGGGTTCCCAGAACATGAGTGAGATAATCACATTGCACACCTTTGTGGCAGCATTGAAGCGGTTTGTAGGGGTTGAAAACAGGGGCCGGCTAAGGAGGAGAATATTGACATAGTCCAGGTGATGGAGAATGAGAGTCTGAACTTGCAGTGGGCAACAGGATGGAGATGGAGAGGTGAGAATAGATCTGAGGGAAAGGAAGGTGGAAGAACTTGCCCAACATGGAGGCTGATTGGATTCTAGATTTCATGTCAGCTACATGGCTCCCAGGCCTCTCACTTGGGAGCCTGGACTGATGCTGGTGCTTTCTGTTTAAGAGGGAAGCAGGAGGAAGAGAACTTCATGTTGCTCTCAGAACAGATTGCTACGTGCTCTCTTACTAATGACTACCCTCTGCTCATGGCCCTGGTGAGCAGCTGCCGCAGCGCGGTGTGTGGAGGCAAAGTGTAGGGAAGCTTATCAGTCTTCTCTTCGTGTTACAGATAACTTAGAAAGCGTTAGTCAGATCACCCCCAGACCTGAGCTGCCCACGTTCACCTCACAGAGAGAAAAGTGTTCTTTCCGAGCTTCCAATGCTCTGACCCCATCTGGAGAAGCCAGTGTCTGCCATTGATCATGGGGATAATGGGGGTGGTGGATGAGCCTAAGGGTGCTGGGAGGAAAACCACTAAGGCACACGCCTTGACACATGTCAGTGCCATCCACTTGCCCACCGCAATGGGAAACCTACCCTTTTTAACATCAATAACATCTGCTACTTTTCAGCTTCAAAGTATGCATTTGACCAGAGCTCTTTTTCCTGATGGCTGATAAACATGGGTCTCCTACCAGCACTATGTTCATTGTAGATAGACAAATAGATATTTTCTTCTTCTCATGTCTCAGTTTAATGGTGGTGTATGTCTTTGAACTTTTTACTGGGGAGAAATGCAAACGTAAGAAAGTAGAAGAGATAATAAAACATACCCATCCATGGGATCCACCTCCAACATAATTCCAGCAATTATTAAGTCATAACTAATCTTGTTTCCTCTATATCCCCATAAATATCCCCCTTGTCTCTTATTTTGAAGCAAGTGTATTGGATATATGGATATAGATATATACACACACATGAAATACTATAATACATATATTGTATGAAATATATGTAATATAATATAAAAATATATATAAAATCTATTTTTGAATAAACTTTTGGAACAGTCTGAAATATAAAGATGATCAGAAAGATAGTACAGTTTTTGTATTCCCAGTACCCAAATTTCTCTGTTATTAACATTTTACATGAGTAAATTACATGTCTGACAATTAATGAACCAATATTAACACATTATTATTACCTAAATTCCATACTTTTTGAGATTTCCTTAGTTTTTCTCTAATGGCCTTTCTCTGTCCCATGGAGCCTAGTTGAAGTATATTTTACTCTGCATTTAAAAATCTCTGTGGACTGAGGGATATGATGCTCCCTTTTCCCCATTATCTGTGCATTTTTCAGGTCTAGGAAGCCTGCCTCTGATCTAGTGTTTACTTTATGCCCTTCGCCCTCCCTTCCCTTCCTCTCTTCCTCTCTCCTATTCTCACTTGGGAAAGGGATGCCAGAGCACGCCTTTGCGCACGCGCGCACACACACACACACACACACACACACACACACACACACACACACACACCCCGGCTGTGTTAGGAGCACTGATCCCTTTGCTACCCTTAGGAGCCCTTTGGGCACTTGCTGGATTCCTTTGGAATTGCCACTGTGGAGTTCAGGCTAGGACACCCCCTTGAAAGTCATTTGGGACAATGACAAGGCAGAGGATTCAGAACAAGGCAATATATGCTTAAAAATACGTTTGTGAGTCCAGTACATTAATCCACAAACAGAATGAAAGACTCTCAGACTGTTTGGGTTTATTTTCACTTTGGCTGTTCACTGCGAGTTCTGTGCCTTGCAGGCCTGGGTGGGGGGGCTGGGAGGTGGCGCGGGTTGGTACTGGGTCAGTTCACCCCTCCTCACGAGGAGGCCACCAGAATTGCAGACCATTTGCTCTCCGCTGGCGTCCTGGGAAGTCATTTCCCTCCGGAGGTGCTTAGCTGAAATCAGCACCCTGCACGCGGTGCCACGTGTTTCTGTGGCAGCGCCTGCCCCCAGACCGCCGTGGAGCACATCTAAGTGTTCTGCAGGGCTGGCTCCCGGCCAGAGTGGCGTCATCGTTAGCAGAAGTCGAAGGAGCGCAGAAAAATGCTTTCGGTCTGGCAATGGTACTAGGTACTTTCGCCGTAACATCTTTGCCATCGACAAGTTTGCCGCAAGTATTTGTGACACATAACTTCTTAAAACATTTTCTCATAGTAGGGACCCATTAAATATTTGCTGTATAGCTGCTTCCTTTCTGTCTCTCTCTCTTTTCTTTCTCTTTTTCTTTCTCTTTTTCTTTCTTTCTTTCTCTCTTTCTTTCTCTCTTTCTTTCTCTCTTTCTTTCTCTCTTTCTTTCTCTCTTTCTTTCTCTCTTTCTTTCTTTCTTTCTTTCTTTCTTTCTTTCTTTCTTTCTTTCTTTCTCTTTCTTCTCTCTTTTCCTTCCTTCCTCCCTTCCTTCCTTCCTTCCTTCCTTCCTTCCTTCCTTCCTTCCTTCCTTCCAGCTGCTTCTTTATTCTGACAATTAACCCCAAACCAAAGACCTAATACTCAGGGGAAAAATAGTGCTTTGTGTTCGTTCAGAAATGGCCATACTGTCTCTATTTCTGTTGTGGAAACATATGATCCTTAGCAATTTGAGTTTGGATGCCATCATCTCTACTTGCCAAGGAGGTCATTAGGCTCCAGAGTCTCAGTATTTCTCACTTATAGAATGGGAATTAAAATTCCTACTTTGCAGTAAGATTGTGATGATGAAGTCAGTGACATATGTAAATGACCGGCACAGGTGCCTGGTGTACTGTGGGCATTCAAGAATTGTCTCATTATCCAATTCATTATAGAATCACTTTGTCTAATTTTCAATCCCCTTCTTTGCTTACTTTTTATCCTTCCTTTTATGATTTCCTTTTTATCATTTGATGCATATGATTGCTGTACTTTTTGGTGACACGAAAGTACAACTATGGCATTATTTGGTTTTCATAAAGAAGTGCAGGGGAGAAAAAGGCAAAAAAGGAATACTAATGCCACATTGAACAGTTCACTTATTCACAGAAAGAAATCGTTATAAATAGTCCACACTGCAGGCACAGCATGAGGCTTTCAAACCAAATTATATATGTCAATACCTTAGGCTAAGGATCAGCAGGAACACATCTGCCGGGTTTTATGACTTGTTGGGAAGCAAACTGCACACCAGCCACGAGCAGGAAAGAACTTACAGAAACTGGGCTTGTGTTAGGTGAGCAGGGGAGGGCTAAAGGAAACAGGGCTTGTGTCTGGATTGGATGCTGTCAGAAAGAGAGGCAAGTCTATGACTGAGCATTTTAATAAATCTGATCGAGAAAGGGAAGGCAAAGGTTATCATTAGTAAAAAGGCAGCCATCACTCTGATAAGCAAGAATAGGGGGGCATTTTGTCATTTTTGTGATTTGGACAGCATTCATAGTTTTGTATGTGTTCAGACATGATACAGAATGCTCTTATTTATGTCTTGATCTGCTGCAGTCAACAGAGTGAGCTTGTCTGAAGCTGATGTTCCGAGGGAAACCGTCTGCGTTCACCGGGAGAATCCCATGGCCTATAAGTGCCAGGCTATTTCCCAACCACTGGGAGATCCAGCCGTGAGCGTCAGGCCAGTCTTCATGGGTCAGGCTGCTTTTTCTCATTCTTAGAATGAGAAATGAACGTATTTCTCACGTATGAACATGCTCTGAAATGGAATTTAGGTGCATATAACAGGCACCACTCTATTTTACGAGAACTGGATTTAACCCAGGGAATTAGGTATTTATAAAATTGTTGGAAGGACTGGAATAATGACTCTGGGCTTGGAATCCAAGAACCACCCAGAGAACCACCCAGAGAATCAGTCCTCCAGCAGAGCTGCTAACCACTCACGTTCCCACCTTCCTGATCATGGTCATCACCACTGACCTTGTTCGCTCTGGGAGTATGTTAGTTTCCTTGCTTGTTAGAGATCAGGAAGCCATTGTTGCAATCTTAGCCTTAAAGCCATGTCACATCTTCTAGGTGCAAGCTAACACCTCAGAGCCGGGCCCTTCGGCGCTCACCATGCTGGTGACCAGAGCCCCGGTGCCTTCTGCCACAGGACAGCCAAGTCCTTGGCCACCATGCTGGCCAGCAGGAGCAAATCAGATTGCAGCAGCCCATTTGCTGTCTCACTTCTGATTTCTGCATCTCAGGTCAGTGCCCTGACTGCCTGAACCTGAATCACGTACAGAGCCCCAGCTACAAGAGAGTTGGGGAATCACACACGTTTTGGTGTAGGAGGAATGCACAATAGGAGAGGAGAAGCTGGGGTGGGTGCTGGTTTCCAGGCCAGGCTTATTCATCACAAGCCCTAACTAGGAGTGAAAAGGCTTGGGTCTAATCCTAGTTCAGTCACTGATTTGCTAAGTTAGGTTAGAAAACTATCCTCAGAAAGACCTCCATGAGACAGAAACCTATCAAAATCCCAGATAGGCAGTAACCTCTTCAATATCCGCCACAGCAACATCTTTCAAGATATGTGTCTCCAAAGGTGAGGGAAACAAAAGGGAGGGAAAAAGAACTTTTGGGATTTCATCAAGATAAAAGCTTCTGCATAGCAAAGGAAACAGTCAACAAAACAAAGAGCCAACACACTGAATGGGAGAAGATATTTGCAAATGACACTATACACAAAGGGCTGATATGCAAGAACTGTAAAGCACTTCTCAAACTCAATACCCCCAAAATGAGATAATCTAGTCAAAAAATGGGCAGAAGACATGAACAGACACTTCTCCAATGAAAACATACAAATGGCTAGCAGACACATGAAAAAATGTTCATTATCATTAGCCACCAGGGAAAATTAAATAAAAATCACATCGAGATACCACCTTATATCAGTTAGAATGGCAAAGATTAATAAGGCAGGAAACAACAAATGTTGGAGAGGATATGGAGAAAAGGGAACCCTCTTACACCGTTGGTGGGAATGTAAGTTGGTGCAGCCACTTTGGAAGACAGTGTGGAAATTCTTCAAAAAATTAAAGTAGACCTACCGTATGACCTGGTAATTGCACTACTAGGTATTTACCCCAAAGTTATAGATGTAGTGAAAAGAAGGGCCATACGTACCCCAATGTTCATAGCAACAATGTCCACAATAGCCAAACTGTGAAAAGAGCAGAGATGCCTTTCAACAGATGAATGGATAAAGAAGATGTGGTCCATATACACAATGGAATATTACTCAGCCATCAGAAAGGATGAATCCCCAACTTTTGCATCAACATGAATGGGACTGGAGGAGATTATGCTGAGTGAAATAAGTCAAGCAAAGAAAGTCAATTATCATATGGTTTCACTTACTTGTGAAACATACGGAATAACATGGAGGACATCAGGAGAAAGAAGGGAAAAGTGAAGAGGGGGGAAATTGGAAGGGGCGATGAACCATGAGAGACTATGGACTCTGGGAAACAAACTGAGGATTTGGGGGTGGGTGGGTGAGCCTGGTGGTGGGTATTAAGGAGGGCATGTATTGCACGGAACACTGAGTGTTACACGTAAACAATGAATCTTGGAACATTATATCAAAAATTAATAATGTATGGTAACTAACATAACACCTTAAAAATTTAAAAAAAAAGAAAAAAAGAAAACTATCCTCTGCTTTCTGCGTCTCAGTCTCCATAACCAACTTAAACAGGATGATATCTGAGCTTCTTTCTGATTCTAGAAGTCTGTGATTCTATAATTAATTTTTCTGATATTTTCTTAAATATATTCACTTTAGAGAGTACTTTCTGTGTTCTTTTACATAGAATTTTCCTTTCCCATTAATACTTGGAATAGGAAGCCTCCAAGGTGGTTGGAGGCCCCAGATGATTTTTGCCTCTGCATATTCTTACCCTCGCACTGCAAATAGGGCTGACTCCTGTGATCACTAGGATATTGTAGAAATGACAAAGCATGGCACCTAAGGTGTGGTCATCAAAAAATTATAGCTTCTACCTTTGCTCTCTCTTGGATTACTCACTCTGGATGAAGCTGGCTGTCATATCATGAAGACACTCAAGTATCACTATGAGGAGGTCCACATGGTAAGGACCGGGGCCTTCTGCCCACAGCCAGCATCAATTTACCAGGCAGAAGAGTAAGCCCTCTTGCAAGGGAAAGGTCCAGTCCCAGTCAAATCTTCAGATGACTATGACCCTGACCAACACATTGACTGCAACCTCAAACAAAACTTGGAGCCAGAACTACCCATAGAAGCCACTCTCAAATTTCTGACCTTAGAAACCGTGTGAAAGAAATATTTAATGCCATTTTAAGCTACTAAGTTCTGGAGTATGCTTTGATGCAGCAATGGAAACTAATACATTCTCCATTAGTATGCAAAATAGCATAAAAATTGCTGAATTTATTTCCCAATCTTCAACATCAGATTTCACTTGCTTGTTCTTTTCAGACATAAAGCTGGTAACCTTTTATTACATCTCTAGATATATTAGAAACCATTAAGAAGTGTGCAGATCAGAATGAAAACTAAGCTATTATTTTCTTAGATTTTACAAAATGTGGTCATGGGCAGACAGGAAAAGTCCTCATTGTTAATACACTAAATAGCAAATATTTTCTCAGGCAAAATGTCAGGCATTTGAAGCTTATCACAGGACTAGTAAATTCCTTGAAAATGAAGCTAGTGGAAACATAATAAGTAGTTGAAACGACTCCAAATTTTCACAGACATCCCAATCACTCTGCTAAATTACTTTTAATCAATGAAGGCAATATGCTGTGTCTATAAGTTAACAAACACTCTCATGTGTTAATAAAAGATGAAAGTTGCCTGTTACTGGATTATTTTTGGTTTTCATTTAAAAGGCAAAGAAATGAATCATTTCTCTCTCTCTCTCTCTCTCTCTCTCTCTAAGATTTTATTTATTTATTTGACAGAGAGAAACACAGCCAGAGAGGGAACACAAGCAGGGGGAGCGAGAGAGGGAGAAGCAGGCTTCCTGCCAAGCAGGGAGCCAGATGCGGGGCTCGATCCTGGGACTCCAGGATTATGACCTGAGCCGAAGGCAGAGGCTTAACGACTGTGCCAGCCAGGCACCCCAAGAAATTAATCATTTCTTGCTCTTTCTGATGACTTGTTTCAACAAAGGAAGAGTGTTTCAACAAGACTTACTGTTTTCACCAAGTTTCATTTTCACAAAGACACTTTCCTGGATCCTGCACCCTCTTTGTAAGAACAATCACTTACGTAGAACAGCAATCTTTCTTATTTATTTTATTTTATTTTATTTTATTTTATTTTATTTATTTTTTAAATTTTTTAAAAATTTATTCGAGAGAGAGAGAGGAAAGCATGAGCAGGGGAAGGGACAGAGGGAGAAGCAGACTCCCTGCTGAGCAGGGAGCCCAATGAGGGACTATATCCCAGGACACTGGGATCATGACCTAAGCTGAAGGTGGACTTTTAATCGACTGAGCCACTTATTATTAAAACAAGAGTGCATAAGCTTTGGAGATTATAGTATCAAGAATGCTGAGTTGCAAGTGCCACAAACCCTTGTATACATCAGCCTGAGCAAAAATGAATTTATTGGATGGTTGCTTCAGTGTCGTGGACCTCAAGTCACTACCATATCCTGATAGAGCTGGGGCTTCCGGCACCATTAGAGCCAGGGCTGGAAGGCTGCCAGCTCTCTCCCAGCCTCACCTCTGCTTCCCTGGGTGCCAGTGTTGACTTGCGGCAGACTGCCTTTTGTGGAAAACACAGTTGTTGGCAGCTCTCCAGTTATATTTTTTGGCTCCCATCACTGGAGACTTACTTTTCTGGTCTCAGGTGCTAGATTCTAATGAACTCTGGCCAGGGTCAGAGTCCTGTTGTTCAATACAGCTTCTCCCATGGTAAGTGGAAGGGGGAGATTTCTCAGAATGTTGGTGGGCTGGAAAGACAACATAGTATAACTTATGTATGAGGTTCCTAGGGCTGCTGTAACAAAGTGCCACACACTGGGGGGCTAACACAGAAATGTATTGTCTGACAGTTCTGGAGGCTAGAAGTCCAAGGTCATGGTGTTGGCAGTGTTGATTCCTTCTGAGGGAGAACCTGTTAGAGGGTTCTCTCCTAGCTTCTGGTAGTTTTCTGACCATCTTTGGTGTTCCTGGACTTGTAGAATTATCCCCTAATCTTGGCTTTATCTCTCTGTGTCCAAATGTCACCTTTTTAAAGGACACCAGTCATACTGGATTGGGGGCCCACTCTAGTGGTATCACCTCATCTCAGCTAATTACATCTGCAAAGACCCTATTTAAGGCCCCATTCTCTGGGGGCTACAACTTCAACATGTACATTTAGGAGAGGGTGCATTATTGAACCCATAACATCGCATACAGGACAACACTCTAAATAGGATGTAACACTCTAAATAGGATGTTACAAAGCAAAGAAGGGAAGCAAGAAATGAAGACAGAATTGTCACTTAAAATCATAAAATCCTTCAGATTTTGTCACCCAAGAGAGAAAAATGAGTAAAAACCTTCACCCAGAGAAAGAAATAGAGAAGTGTGTGTGTGTGTGGTGATGTAAGTGAGACTCACAGGCAGACTGATGTGGAATACCTCATGACTGTCGTGACTCATCAGACACACCCACCTGCATGGACTGTTCCATTTTTTTCTCCTCAGGCCTCCTGAGAATTGAAGCTCCATAGCAGCCCCTGCTCCACCAAACATGTGGAGGCCAGCATAGGTAACAGGAAGAGGCTTCCGTGGTCCCAGATGACAGAGGAGTCCACCAAAATCCTGAAAGCCCCATCCCCTTGCTCCACCCATCCCAGGAGAAGAGAGATGTCTCCACAGCCGCGGCACCAGTGGGGGGCAAGGCAGCCATGATGTCACATGGCCCCTCAGTGACCCAGCGCTAGCCTGGGCGGGGGGCTGGACAGATTCTTTCATGGTGTCAGTTTTTAATCAGAAGAAGTGATAAGGTACTGAACTGAGCTAAATTCTGTACCTAAAGTTACCATAAATCAACAAGATGGAGATTTCCACTGTCTGTGAGATTTCCACAGCAGAACAAATCAGTGGGGTCTTTCTCTTATTATTCCCATATTACAAGTAAAAAGACTAAGGTCCAGTGAGATCAAGAAGCTTGAATTAAACCCTAACTGTGGGTGACTTTTATGGTATGCATTAGATCTCAATAAAACTGTTACAAAACAAAACATAGCAAAATAAGTCTGCTTGATAATAAAGCCCGCATATAGTATATTATAAAAAATGCCTTGCTTAGGTGGGGCTAGCCAGAAAAAGGGGTTGTTAGTGGCTAAATTGTTCTTGTTTAGGAGGGTGTGACATATCTCAAGACAGAGATTTATTTATTTTGTTATAAAAAAGTTCCAAGGCCGGGGTCTGACAAAACAAAGCGATGTCAGCTCCGCCTGCTGGGCTCTCGGGAATGTCTTCCGTGGAGAGTTGTGCTGTCCTCTCAGAATGCACGGGGTGGACAGAAGCCTGCTTTGCTCATGAGAGAAAAGGGAACGTTCACTCTCTCTCTTTTTCCTTTTTTGACATTAACTTAGACCCATCACTTTTCAAAACCACATTTTGTGGTGTGGTTTTGATGAAATCTTAATTTAATCCCTTATTTGAAAGCACTGTACCTCTTTGAAGAGGGGATTATTACACACACTCAGAATTCATTCCGTTTCATGTGGCCCTAAAAGCGAATTACTGCTTTATAAGATGTATGGAAAAATATTCATATCGATTTTTCCAAGTCTCTGGTGAATTCACAGGCACGATGATCCCTTTGTTTCATAATTTATGGTAGTAGATCCAAGTTGGATCTCATTTTATAACATGTCCTCTTAGAGGAATTACTTGACTGAAGCTGTCAGTATGGATATGTGTTGAAATGACAACTTTGGAAGCCTTTTGAGTTCTTCTCACGAGCCATAGGAGGAAGGAAGGTGCACAGGAAAGTCTTTTAATGATCTCAGATGAGTTGAGAAGGAAAATAATCTACTCAGTGCCAAAGCCAAGTCATACATTGGGGTGAAGTCAATGACATACCCAGTGGCTTCCTGTCTCTTGAAAACCACGGTCTGGACACATTTCAGCATCTTTCTTCTTCAGACCTAAGCAGTGAACCACAGAGAAACCATGAGGTCTGCGATTCTGCATGGGGCACTTTAAAAATGCTGACTTGCTGTGTTTTCCCAGGGTACTGAGCAACATGAAAAGTGCAAACTGTCCGACAATGTGGATAGCATAAGCCATTCACAAGGGGCAAACAGATATATGATTTATTATGATCTGATATAATACTGCACTTTCTTATGAACATAGAAAGCCAATTCTACAAAGACCCCAAAGAAGCAGTTAAGAGTTGTTGTCTTTGGGAAAAAAAAGTGGGACTGATGATGCCTTTTACCTGTCATGGTTAAAAGGATTTTATGTCAAAGGTATTGGGAATATTAAAATTAACTGGTGAAGAAAATAAAGAGAAACAAAGTAGTGAGTTTTCACTTCATAGATAAGAGGAGACCCTGAGTTCTGGGCTTGTCCCATGGGAATGGACCCCAGCAGCCCATTACTTGCTGACCCACTGGTAATTAATTGCTTCATCTGTATCTGAATGTCCTTGTATCCTGGTTGATGCCTTTCGATCCTTTACACCATCCACGGAGCCGCTAGGAGAGGACAACACATTTCAGGGTATGGCTGAAGCTTCTAGGGGTCCCCGTGCTGTGTGTGTATCTTGCTGGCATAATAATAACAGCACATATAGCTACCATCATGGTGATGGCAGTGGTTATTGCTCGAATGTGCACCATAGCATTTAAGTAGGTATTTAGGTTTGCTCAAACTGGAGAGATTCACAGAAGAAAAAAGATTTTGGATTTGAGAGAAAGAATATTGCAGTCTTCATTGTTTGGAGAGCCAACAACAAAAAGCGAACTTTGTGGAGGTTAAGTTTTGACCTTCTCCTGAACTGTCCTGCCGGGTTGGAATGTTAAAACCACGTATTCCGTGAGACTTGTAGAATTCAGTATGATTTATTTTACTTTACAACTTAAATTGTATGCTTTTATTGTTCTAAAAACTGCATATTTGTGTGAAAAAAAAAAACATCTGTTTTCTGGACATTCTAACCCTTCTCTTAAACACCATTTCATTCTTGATATTCCACCTTCCTCCAGCTGTACATTTTATCTGCTGGTAGAGAATAAGAAATGGGGGTGTGTTTTAAAAATCAGTGCTGTATGATGTGATGAGTACTGGGTGTTACACTGAACTGATGAATCACTGAACATTATATCAAAAAACTGATGGTGTACTATACCTTGGCTAATTGAATTTAAATAAAAAATAAATAAAAATCAAAGCTAATGGGTTCTAACATCAAATCAAAAGATGGGTATTTCCAGTGGAAGATGTCAAAGGTTAAAAATAACACTTAATTTGTGTGCGTGTGGGTTTAACATAGTATATAAGATTTTGAAAAATTTGGCCGAGTGTCAGGGATAGGCTACAGAGAGTATATCAATATGCCTATATCTGCCAGTGGTGTTTTCTGACTCAAGACAACTTGCTCTGCTCTGTCTAATTTCTCAAATGTGACAGATCCTTAAAACAACCTTTTTTTCCCAAAGTACAACACTGAAAACTAGACTCTGGAAATGTAGCCTTCTTTCCATATTTCTGTCCCTTAAAGTGCTATGTTTATTCCTACCCCAGAGCCTTTGCACTTCCACTTCCTTTTGCTTGTAATGCTCTTTCCTAAGATTTGCACTTTGTTCCTAAGGCTGCTCTCATTTCACCATTTAGGTCTATGATAGACTGAATAATGTCCTCCAATGATTCCACATCCTAGTATTTGGAACCTGTGAATCTGTTACCTTACATGGTGTGAGAGACGTTGCAGATACAGGTAAGGATCTTGAGATGAGAAGATTGTCCTGCATTATTTGGGTGGGTTCCATGTAATCATAAGAGGTTTTACAGGTGAAGGAAAGAAATAGGAGAGTGAGGGTCAGGATCAGAGATTTGAAGGTACTGGCTTTGGAATCAGGGGAAGATTCCACTGGTGAGGGGAATCCATGGGTAAGGAATGCAGACAGCCTCTAAAAGCTGGAAAACAAGGAAATGGGTTCTTCCTAGAAACCTGCTGATGACTTGATTTTTGCCCAATGACACCCATGTTGGACTTTTGACCTTCAGAAAGGTGAGGTAATAAGTTTGCCTCATTGTTTTAAGTCACTGAGTTTCTGCAGCAAAGGGAAACTAATATAGGGTCTTAACTCAAATATCACTTATTAGAAAGAACTTCAGACTCACACTAAATAGTCTCAGTTACTCTGCCGTATTATCTTCTAGACATTTATCAGCACTTGAAACCACTACTTTAGATACTAAGCACAATAAAAATTTTTTTTTCTTCTGTTAGCATGTGAACCCTTTAGGGACAGGCAGGGTTCTGCGTGCTTGCCAGGATGGCCCCAACACCCAAAAAAGGGTCTGGCACACTATAGTTGCTCACATAATGTATAATGCTTTCTTTATAGTCATTCTTCCTCCTCCTCTTCTTTTTCAGGACATATCTGGCAGAAGGGGGAGAACACACTATTTTCATTTTAAATGCTTGTTTTTACTGCAGAACAAAGCATCCGGAGCCATTCTAAACACTGAATGGAAGCGAGTGTCCTCTGATCCTCTCCTCTCTCCTGCTTACCTATCTACCCAAGCTTGGGACTAAGTCAGCCCAGCCAAATTTCTCTAGAATTCCATCAGAT
Organism: Spilogale gracilis; assembly: GCA_004023965.1. Lineage (NCBI taxonomy): Eukaryota > Metazoa > Chordata > Mammalia > Carnivora > Mephitidae > Spilogale > Spilogale gracilis. The sequence continues at coordinate 150,789 of PITA01002490.1, forward strand.
TGTTCAAGCCAAGAAAGAGGTGAAAATTCCAAGATTCAAATCTCTGGTAAATTTCCTGAGGGATATAACTTGGGCCTGAGCTTGATGTCCTCCCTGATATGATATTATCATTCATTAGTGACTTATTGGGAGCCTTCCACAGCATGTAGAGCAGAGGAGATTGGCAGGTGCAGTGAGTGGAGAGATTCATCAAATGCCTGTGCTAGGCACACAGGTTCCTGCCTTGCTGGGCCACCGTGGACTCATCCATCCTTATTTTTTACCCACTCTCTTCCATGCAGGTTATGTTTTTAGGCTCCCAGGAATCTTTGCTGCTCCCTTAAAACACTGTACTTCCATGTTCTGTGTCTTTCTCATGCTGCTTCTGAGTCTAGAAAATCTGTCTGCTCCCGTCTACTTGGCAAACTTGTGTCTACCTTCATAGAACAGTTCTCCCACCACATCTTCCCTGGGTAACTGGTATTGACTAAGAGCTCTAACAGAGGGTCCATCTTCATGGTCATCGACCTGAAGGCAAGGACATTGTCTTGTGCATTCTTGAATCCCTAATGCCTAGCATAAGGGCCAATGAGGTTATTTGTTGGAGGACAGCATCTCTTTCCTGCACTAGGCTAGACCAGGGCCACATAGTCTTCACATCTGTATCTAAGAACAGTGAAATGGTCCAGAGTGACACTAAATGCATGTTCAATGACTAGACTTAAATTAAATGGTGCAGGTGGTGGAAATGGCTAACTATCCCATGTGATATTCTGAGCTTGTAAGAATTTTAGCTTGGCCTTTGGCTTTTGAGAGCATTTCTTGGTTTAGAGTTTACTGTAGCCCAGCAATCAAGTTCTGACCAATGAAATGTGAGCAGAGCTGTCATGTGGCAGCTTCTAGGAACCTCCCTGGAGAGATGGATGGCACATGCCCCCTTTGACTCTTTTTTTAAAAAAAATATTTTATTTATTTATTTGGCAGAGAGAAACACAGTGAGAGAGGGAACACAAGCAGGGGGACTGAGAGAGGAGAAGCAGGCTTCCCGTTGAGCAGGGAGCTTGATGCAGGACTTGATCCCAGGACCCTGAGATCATGACCTGAGCTGAAGGCAGACACTTAACGATTAAGCCACCCAGGTGCCCCTCTTTTTTTGGGTCTTATCTCTCATTTTTCTGTCTGGAAGATGGATGCCTGTAGTCATGCACTGTCAGAATTCCAGTGTGGTATCCTGTGGCTAGTAACAGTGGGATATTGTTGATACCCCAAGCCTAGGACAAAAGAAATGAGTAGTCATTTGTATCAAGAAGAAGAGGGCTGTGTGGAGAAAGCCATCCATCAGGAACCATAACTTTTCATGGAAAGAATCAGATAGCAAGGAAATTTGATTAAATAATCTCCACTATTCTTTCTGCTTGTAATAGTCAGACTGGATTTTCTGCATTAATTGGTTTCACTGTCTCAGAACTTTATGCCAAGGCCACAGAGCAACCTGTAGTCTGGCAATTCCAGTTTCAGGCCAATGTTCCAGCTCAAAATCGTAATAGTTGGTGAATGGAAGATACACAGAACAGTGGGTCATATTAAAAAGTACAGAAACACGAGGCATCTGGGTGGCTCAGTCAGTTGGGCATCTTAGTTTTGATTTTGGCTCAGGTCACAATGTCAATGACAGTTGTGGGATTGAGTCCTCTGTTGGGCTCTGTGCTCAGTGGGAAGTCTGCTTGAGATTCTTTCCCACTTCCTCTCCCTCTCCCTCCCCCATCCCTTCTCATGCCCCCCCAAATAAATAAATATATCTTTTAAAAAGTACAGAAACAAATCCATACATACATAAACAGTTGATTTTATGACAAAAGTAACATTTGTAGAACAGTGGCAAAAGGATAGTCTCTAATAAATCATGCTGGGTCACTGTACATGGACATGAAAAAAAATAAATCTAAACCGGCACCCCATAAACAATTCTATATGGACTGTCAACCTAAGTGCAAAAATAAGTAAGTAAACAAAGCTTCTGAAGAAAATATAGGAGAGTATCTTTGTGGTGTTGTAAACCAAAGAATGGACAAAAGACTTAAACAACACTTCATGAAATAAGCATATCCAAATGGCCAATAAACACAAGAGTTCCACTTCATTAGTTATCATCAGAATGTCTAACATTTCAGAGACTGATGATAACAAGTGATATGGAGCACCTGGAACTCCCATATGCTGCTAATGAGGGTATAATTGGCACAATCACTTCCTAGTATGTGCTAGAAATATGTTTTCTAGTCTCTACTAGAGTTGATCATACACAAAATGTATGACCCAGGACAACTAGGTATATCCACAAAAGAAATCCATACCTGTGTTCACTAAAAGACATTATCTAAGAATATTCATAGCAGTATTATCTAGGAGAGCTAGAAACTTTAAACCACTCAAGTGGGAATCAACAGTAGATTATATGACTTGTATGGTTATATGACTTGTGGTATTTTACATAAGGAAATATTAGTACAGACCAATAAAAATAAATAATTTCTATATGTGGTAACAAGGCTGAATCTCATGAAAAGTACTCAGAAAAGTAAACACAGATCATATTTATACAGACTTTAAGAACAAGCAAACCAATAATCCCTGGTGTCAGAGAACAGGGATAGGCTTACTTTTTGGAAGTGTGTAGGAACTGGGAAAGGGCAAGAGGTAAGCTACTGGGGTGGGCTGGTAAATTTTATTTCTTGATGTTGGTTGTGGTTCTATGGGTGTGTTCAGATTTGTGTGCCCGTTTCTATAAGTACAAACTTACAGACGTTAATAAGTAATCATCATCTAATACATCTTTTTTTTTTTTTTTTTTTTTTTTTTTTTTAATGAAAGCTGGGACAGGAACCTGAGCACCAGCTCTTCACTATTAAACATAAAGATCCGGACAAGAGCTTGTCTGTACTGACACTAAGGAGTTAAAAACAGCGAATACTTTCAAACAGGGTTTCTTTGAACAGGTGTTCAAAACTAAAAAGGTTTTTAAAAATCATTTGTAAAACCAAATTTTATTGCAGTCTGGAGTCCTGGGTATTGTGTCCGGAATCATATGCAATGAGGCATTTTCTTTTGCTCATATTTTTGTCTGATAAAGAAAATAGATCTGTCTGGCAGAACAAAGAATTGCCTCAGATGAAAATATGTTGAAGAAAAGGCAGCTTTATTTTCAGTTCTGAGTGCCGAAAAGAAAATGATAGGCAGTTGAAAAGAAAGAGTTCTCTGTCCTGGAAAAGATTAAATTTTTACACGCTTTCTCAACAATTAAACATTTTAAAAGTAAATGCCAAATACTTTCAACAAACACTTTAGGTAAATGAACAGAAAGACACATCAACATAGAATTATAATAAAAATGACATTGATAACCAAAACACCCCAAACATGAGCCATGTTGAAAACCAGGGGAGTGGGAAGAGTTTTACTATAAAATCTATCTCTACCTTAGTTCCTCCCGTTTGGCACCACATTTCACTCTTACTGTCCTAGTGGCCAAGGCAAAGGAAAAATATGATAAATTATTTAGCTCTCATTCAAACAAAAGAAAGAAAGAAAGAAAGGAAAGGAAAGAGATGCATGCTAGGTCCAAAGTGACAGACCAACATTCCTTGCATATTATGAGAAAGTAATTAGGAGGATCATTTACATAAGGTTTGAAAGCATAATAAAAATTGTCATTATAGTAAGTTTTATAGTAAAGATGAAAACATTTTTAACTATCTCTGGCAAAAGGCAAAGTTGTAACAACATTAAATCATGGTTTCTTGAAGGCATAGTAAAATGTAGATGCTCCTGGTGATTTCAGTGGCACCATAGTGACCGTGTAGTGCTGGGTGTGGGGGTGGGGAGTGGTGGGTTTGTGTCATCCCCATTTCCTTGGCCATACTACTCTGGGGCACAAGTAGAGTAATGCCACTCAGTTTGTCTGACCCTGCCCTTAGTCAGCGCTGCAGAATGCCAGCCCCCCACCCCCAGCTTTTCATGGGCATCCTCAGGGCTGGCCATGTGTACTCTCCTGCACAGTCCTCTCAGCCACCAGGGTACCTCTGCACTCAGCTGGCTCCCTGTGGCCATGTGTGTGTTGTGGCATGATGCATTCATTTCCACTGAGGACACCCATGCCACTGAGCAGGTATAGCCAGGCTGCAAAGCCACGAAACGTGTCCCCTGCTGCTGCAGCTATTGGCATGTCTCTCTGTCTCTCTCTCTCTTGTCCACTTACTATGATGCCTCTCTCCCATTCTTCTTCTGTCCAGATTGGGCTGAGCTGGTCCTGGCACACATTCTAGCCATTTTCGGCTCCCAGCTATTTTCATCCCAACTCCAGCCAGAAGTCACCATGACTCCCTCTCATCTTCTCCATCCAAACTCTGCTCACGGCAGCCCCCGGCATGGTCATGCTCTTGTTTCCCACTGTCTCTTTGCCTTTAGGACCCAACCACTGGGGGAAAGACCAGAAATGTCCTGAGTTCAGACAAACAAAGGTTTATCACCCCTTTCCTCTTTAACATGAATCTATTAACTTGAACCAAGCTTGTGTGGCAGACTTTATTCCCCTAGACTAAAGCCTTTCCCAGGATGGGGAATCTGTCAGGAAGGCTCAAGTATGTGAACGCAGGGGGAACATGGCTGAAATCTGAGCAGGGACACCATAGCATCAGCATGTCCCTCATACAATTGCCTTCAAATGTTTCCATCTGCGCTTCGATCTTGTCTAAAGCCAGCCTCCTCCAGAAAGTGCACATTCCTCTTCGGCCTTGAGCCATCCTGGAGAGGAGGTTCCATTTAAGTAACGAGAGTCCCAGTTGCTTAATGGGTACTCCGAGCGGACCCTTTGGGGTATTAGTTCTGCTTTTTATAATCACTCAGGAAGGGAAGTGCTGTTCTCCAAATTTTAAAGATCAAGAGGTTAAGTGGTAAGGTTAAGTGACTTTCCCACAGCCACTTCGAGTGAGGGGTGATGCTGACTCAAGACCAGATTCCTGGGCATCGAGCCTGGCCTTGTCTTGATGAAACGGTTGACTGTTCCGCATTCCTTGGAACCATCGACTTCTCATGAACAGCTCTCTTAAGGCACATTCAAATATGATCATCTTCTTTTCCAAGCATCGAAGACACAGATACAAGCTCCCAATGCACAACTTTTGAGTCTTAGCATAAAGTCTGTTCCTGGACTTTTTTTTATCTTGGGACATTAGTTTTATCCATCCATCATTTTTTCGCTAAGGGAGGTTTCCGACTTTCCCATACTAGGAATGCATTCCAGAAGTTGATCAATTCAAATGCTTTCCCTTGGCATGTTTCATGCCTGTAGAAAGAAAGACCTCTCCATGCTCTGGTAGCACCACATCTAAGCCCTTTCTCTGAAATGGACATTCCTTGGCCCATCTGTCTTCCTTGTCCCCCTCTTGGTTCCTTTTGGGAATTCCTAATGCTGCCCACACCTGCTTCCTGAGTGGAGAATGTGATCATCTTCTGATCATGTCATGGATTTGCTCAGCTTAGGCCCCAAGCCCACCCCAGAACCAGACAGAGTCCCAGGACCCTTTCCACAAGTGCCAGGGCAAAGACACTCTCTCTTTTTGGCTGGCTCTGAACAAGGAAGCATGTGAATTGGTCACCTTCAAACTATGAAGGAAAGCAGCCAGTTCCCTAGAAGATGAGAAGGGGAGGCATGGAAAGGGAACCTGGGGATGGAGCCACGGAGAGTGAGCTTGCTAAAGCAACCCCCCTCAGGGACTTTTCAATCATGTGAGCCAATAGACTTCCTTCTCTGTTCGCCCTGATGGAGCCATCCTTTCTGATGCTGGCGTTGCAAGCATTGCAGACATACATGGTGCAACACCGAATCACGTTTTAAATATCTCTCCTGCTAGACAGCGACCTGCCTGATCCCCGATAGAATATTATTTGGATGAGTAAATGCAGGGCCAAAGGAATGACGGAAAAGAACCCAGTTGCTCGTGTGAGTCGAGGGCTCCTTTAAGGCCATTGTCACTTCCCTAGCTATTCCTTTCCCCTCTTGACTCATAGCCAGTTATCAGTGTAAGAGCTAAGGCCCTTGAGGAAACCTGAACCATGATCTCCACGGCCAGAAACGGAGTCCTTCTTGGTGGCAGGTAGCCCTCGCTCCATCGGAACTTATGAAACCTTGCAAAGTAAGAAGTAGCTCAAAGAAAATGCCAAGGATGCACCTACATCTCTTATCATGCAACAAATGGAAGAAATTCTTATGCATCCTTTTTCAAATCAGGGTCTTGGCAAGGAAACATGTTGGAGGAGCCCTCTGTAGGGACTTGGCCACTTAACTTGAAACTCAGAAAGGTTGGTATTTGGAGGTCTCCACAGCCCCCTGGTCCCCAGACGAAGGCACGATGTGGGGGCCATTGGAGTAGGTGGGGATCTTTCATCCTTTATTGTAGGAATCTAATAAATACCTGATGTTTTTATGTGCATTCATGTGCAGCCCTCCTCCGTGCCCCATTCCAGGTCACATTTTCCATTGAGTCTCAAAAGAAAAAAGTGAAGCTGTCGCTGAATCCCCAGGAGCAAAAGAACATGCATGGGGATAGGTTTCTTACAGTTTCCCTTGGTTTGCTTGCCCTGGTTTTTGACCCCTCTTCCCCACCTCCCAGCTTCCCCACCTCCCTTCCCACTAGAACAGCTTTGCTCTTTTGCAATTGCTGGTCAGGAGGAAAAGCCAGGCCTCAGCCTCTTGCTTTTACAGCATCAAAGGCTGTCATTACAGCTCTGAGTCCTGGGCAGGAAGCACTGTACACATAACTTCGAGTTAGCAAATCGGAACTAAAGGCTTTCAGACAACAGCTGGGAGGAAGTAACGGGTGACAGAGAGCATTGCTCCAAGAATGAAGTTCTAGGCCTGGCTCTACCACAATTTTTGAGACTCTCGGCAAGTCCTTTGGCTTCTCTGGCCCTTGATTTCTCCAAGAGCAAAGCAGGGAGGTCCTGGGTAAGAAGATAAGGCCAAACGGCTGCCTTCTCGCCCCCACCCCCCCGGGAACACCCAGTGGCAACCAGCAGAAGGAGGACAAAAGTAATTTTTCCATTTCCTCTACGGTTTGTCTCACCAACCCCGACAGCTGCCTGGGAGCTTGCCTCCTGAATTCCTTCTCTCGTCCCCACAGATGGCCAACAACCTCCCCCTCTTCTCTCCGTGGGTCTTCTTTCCCAAAGCCTCATGTTCCCTGCCATGCTTTCCTGTTTAGGAAGAGAGAAAAGCAATATTCACTTGGCAGGAACTATGGCTTGAATATTTGTACCCTCTCAAAATTCATATGTTGAACACCGCCCCCCCCCCGCCCCAACAGCGATGCTATCAGGACATGGGAACTTCAGGAGGTGCTAAGGTCACGAGAGATTTTGAATGGGATAATGCTTTATGAAAGAGGCTCCAGAGAGTTCCCTAGCCCCTTCCACCAAGTGAAGAAAAAGTGAGAAGTTTGTGACCTAGAAGAGGGCCCTCATCTGGCCAGACTGATGCCTTGCCTCAGACCGTCAGCCTCCAGGATCTTGATAAATCCATTTCTGTTGTTTATAAATGACTCAGTCTGTGCATTTTGTTATAGTAGGGGAACTATAACAGACCCCCACATTGTGGAAATCACAGCTGGAAGGCCATCTGAAGGGGCAGCACAAAGGACCGCACACCTGTACAAAAGCAGCCCATCAACTCTTCTATCAACCAGCATTCATTCATTTTTTAATTCATTTGTTCAACAAATATTTATGTTGAATTCATTCACTCAGTAAATCTTACACTGATAGGAATATGGGAGTATAAAAGTAACCAAGCTATAGACATTGTTTTCTTGTTGTTTAGTTTAGTGGAAGATATGCATTAATAAGTAGCCCTAAAAACACTTAATTAAATTGCTTCTGATAGAGAAGCCATGGAGTGCTATGGGAGTACGCACGAGGGCCCCCTGTGTCCCGAGACTTTCTAAAGGACACTGATGCATAGGGATGACCTCCAGAAGTTAGCTGAGGAGGAAGGGACGGAGGAGGGTCTACGGAGAGTGTTCCAGGCAGGAACAGCCTGTGTGAAGACCTAAAGGTACGTGAAGACACAGTATGTTGCAACAGAGTTTGCGTGAGGATGAGGGTGGCTATGGGTGGAAGCTTGCGAATCATAATAAGGTACCGCTGTAGATTGTTGAGGAAGATAATGGCCAAAAATGTTTTAGGAAAACAATCCTTCTTTTCTATATTCAGTGCACCAGACATGACAAAGACCAGAGGTGGGACGAAGTAGAGTGGGTATTGGCAATAATGAAGACAAGGACAGGAGTGCTGCCTGTGAAAACTGGGAATGCAGAACTGGTAGCCACTGAGCATCTTTCACAATAGCCTACATTGTACTCGGAGAGCCTAGAAAGAAGAGAACTCTGCTAAGTAGTAGATGAACCCAAGAACTGTCATCCATTGGGTGGAATTTGCCCTGTAGTCACCTGGACTTATTTAGTGTCATGGCTTTCAAACTGTGTGCAGAAATCCCTAGGGTTTCCCAGAGGTGCTCTAGAGCCCCACTCAGCCACAATGGTTCTGCTGACCTATTTTGGACAAATGGATACTTGAAAGCCACTAGGGTACTTTTCTACAGTGGCCTGTTCTGTCCAAAACCCAGGGTTCCTGGTGATTATTAAATTTGGATTTGTGTGTGTGTCCAGACCACTATTTTCTCTCTCAGAAGTTTCCTAGGAGCGACTCCATCCAAACCCCGACTAAAGATGTACTTGCTCTTTTTTTTTTAATTTATTTTTTTTTATTGTTACTAAAATTTTTTTTCCCCAGTGTTCCAAGATTCATTCCCCATTCCCCACACCCAGTGCTCCACGCTTTAGGTGTCCCCAGTACCCACCACCAGTCTCTCCCATCCCTCCACCCCCCTTCCTCCAAGTCCCTCAGTTTGTTTCTGTGTCCAAAGTCTCTGTTGTTTCGTTTCCCTCCCTAGATTACCCTACTTCCCATTTACTTTCCTTCTCCCACTGTCCTCCAGGTTACCCCTCATGCACTGCAGGTAAGTGAAACCATGCGATACTTGACTTTCTCTTCTTGGCTTATTTCACTCAGCATAATCTCTTCCAGTCTGGTCCATGTTGCTACAAAAGTTGGATATTCATCCTTTCTGATGGAGGCATAGTATTCCATTGTATATATGTACCACATCTTCTTTATCCATTCATCTGTTGATGGGCACCTTGGCTCTTTCCACAGTTTGGCGATTGTGGCCATTGCTGCGATGAACATTGGGGTACATATGGCCCTTCTTTTCACTA
>PITA01002491.1:9709-45746 GCA_004023965.1 Spilogale gracilis
TTTTTTTTTTTTTTTAAGATTTTATTTATTTATTTGACAGAGAGAAACACAGCCAGAGAGGGAACAGAAGCAGGGGGAGTGAGAGAAGGAGAAGCAGGCTTCCCGCCGAGCAGGAGCCCGATGTGGGACTCGATCCCGGGTCTCGGGATCATGACCTGAGCCGAAGGCAGTCGCTTAACCAACTGAGCCACCCAGGCGCCCCGAGATCCTTGACTTCTTTGGTTAGGTTTATTCCTAAGTATCTTATAGTTTTTGGTGCTATAGTAAAAGGAATTGATTCTCTGATTTCCCTTTCTATATTTTCATTGTTAGTGTGTAAGAATGCAACTGATTTCTGTGCATTGATTTTATATCCTGCCACATTACCGAATTGTTGTATGAGTTCTAGTAGTTTGGGGCTAGAGTCTTTTGGGTTTTCCACATAGAGTATCATGTCATCTGCAAAGAGAGAGAGTTTGACTTCCTCTTTGCCAAGCTGGATACCTTTTTTTTCTTTCTGTTGCCTGATTGCTGTTGCTAGGACTTCTAACACTATGTTGAACAGTAGTGGTGAGAGTGGACATCCTTGCCTTGTTTCTGATCTCAGAGGAAAGGCTGTCAGTTTTTCCCCATTGAGAATGATATTCGCTGTGGGTTTTTCGTAGATAGATTTTATGAGGTTGAGAAATGTTCCCTCTATCCCTATACTTTGAAGAGTTTTGATCAGGAACGGATATTGTATTTTGTCGAATGCCTTTTCTGCATCAATTGAGAGGACCATGTGATTCTTCTCTCTTCTCTTATTGATTTGTTCTATCAGGTTGATTGTTTTGTGAGTGTTGAACCACCCCTGCATCCCTGGGATAAATCCCACCTGGTAATGGTGGATAATCTTTTTTAATGTATTGTTGGATCCTGTTGGCAAGGATCTTGTTGAGAATCTTGGCATTGGTATTCATCAGCGATATTGGTCTGAAGTTCTCCTTTTTAATGGGGTCTTTGGTTTGGGTATTAGAGTGATGCTGGCTTCATAGAAAGAGTCTGGAAGTTTTCCTTCCATTTCTATTTTTTGAAAGAGCTTCAGGAGAATAGGTGTTATTTCTTCTTTGAATGTTTGGTAGTTTTCCCCAGGGAATCCATCTGGGCCTGGACTCTTGTTTTGGGGGAGGTTTTGGATCACTGCTTCAATCTCATTACTAGATATAGATCTATTGAAATTGTCAATGTCTTCTTGTTTCATTCTTGGAAGTTTAGGTTTCTAGGAATGTATCCATCTCTTCTAGGATGTTAAACATATTGGCATATAATTGTTGATAGTATTTTTGATGATTGTTTCTATTTCCTTGGTGTTAGTTGTGATCTCACCCCTTCCATTCATAATTTTATTAATTTGGGTCTTCTCCCTTTTCTTTTGGATTAGTTTGGCCAAAGGTTTATCGATCTTATTGATTCTTTCAAAGAACCAGCTCCAAATTTTGTTGATGTGTTCTACTGTATCTCTAGTTTCTGATTCATTCATCTCTGCTCAAACCCTTATTATTTCCCGCCTTGTTTAGGGGGTTGGTTTAATTTTTTGTTGATTTTCCAGTTCTTCAAGGTGTCATGAGAGTTGGTGTATTCAAGATTTTTCAATTTTTTTGTGAGGCTTGGATGGCTATGAATTTCTCCCCCTAGGATTGCCTTTGCTGTATCCCATAGGTTTTGGATTGATGTATCTTTATTCACATGGTTTCCATGAAGTGTTTCAGTTCTTCTTTGATTTCTTGGTTGATCCACAGATTCTTCAGCAGGATTGTCTTTAGCTTCCAAGTGTTTGATTTTCTCCTGAACTTTTTATGGTGGTTGAGTTCAGTTTCTCAGCATTGTTATCAGAGAATATGCAGGGAATAATTTCAATCCTCTGGTATCGGTTGAGCCCTGATTTGTGACCTAGTATGTGGTCTATTCTGGAGAACGTTCCATGTGCAATCAAGAAGAATGAGTATTCTGCTGTTTTAGGGTGGAATGTTCTGAATATATCTATGAGATCCATGAGCATGGAATGTTCTTCCATCTTTTTGTGTCTTCTTCAATTTCTTTCATGAGTGTTCTGTACTTCCTCGAGTACAGATCCTTGACTTCTTTGGTTAGGTTTATATCTAAGTATCTTATGGTTTTTGGTGCTATAGGAAACGTAATCAATTCTCTGATTTCCCTTTCTATATTTTCATTGTTAGTGTACAAGAATGCAACTGATCTGTGTGTTGATTTTGTATCCTGCCACATTACCGAATTGTTGTATGAGTTCTAGTAGTTTGGGTGTACAGCCATTTAGGTTTTCCACATAGAGTATTATGTCATCTGCAAAGAGAGAGAGTTTCACTTCTTCTTTGCCAGGCTGGATACCTTTTATTTCTTTCTGTTGTCTGATTGCTGTTGCTAGGACTTCTAACACTATGTTGAACAGTAGAGTGGGCATCCTTGTCTTGTTCCTGATCTCAGAGGGAAGGCTGTCAGTTTTTCCCCATTGAGAATGATATTCACTGTGGGTTTTTTGTAGATAGATTTTATGGGGTTGAGAAATGTTCCCTCTATGCCTATACTTTGAAGAGTTTTGATCCCCCACAGATATTGTATTTTGTCAAATACATTTTCTGCATCAATTGAGAGTATCATATGGTTCTTCTCTCTTCTCTCTCTCTCTTTTTTTAAAGATTTTGTTTATTTATTTGACAGAGATAGATCAAAAGTAGGCAGAGAGAGAGGAGGAAGCAGGCTCCCTGCTGAGCAGAGAGCCCGATGTGGGCCTCGATCCCAGGACTCTGAGATCATGACCTGAGCCGAAGGCAGAGGCTTTATACCACTGAGCCAGCCAGGCACCCTCTTCTCTCTTCTCTTACTGATTTGTTTTATCACATTGATTGATTTGTGAGTGTTGAACCACACTTGTAATCCTGGGGTAAAACCCACCTGATCATGGTGGATAATCTTTTTAATGTATTGTTGGATCCTGTTGGCAAGGATCTTGTTGAGAATCTTGGCATCCATATTCATCAGTGATATTGGTCTGAAGTTCTCCTTTTTGATGGGGTCTTTGTCTGGTTTGGGGATTAGAGTAATGCTGGCTTCATAGAAAGAGTCTGGAAGTTTTCCTTCCATTTCTATTTTTTGAAAGAGCTTCAGGAGAATAGGTGTTATTTCTTCTTTGAATGTTTGGTAGCATTCCCCAGGGAATCCATCTTGTCCTGGACTCTGGTTTTGGGGAAGATTTTTTATCACTGCTTCAATCTCATTACTAGGTATAGGTCTATTCAAATTGTCAATGTCTTCCAGTTTCAGTCTTGGAAGTTTATAGGTTTCTAGGAATGTAATCATCTCTTCTAGGTTGTTAAAGTTATTGGCATATAATTGTTGATAGTAATTTCGGATGATTGTTTCTAGTCCCTTGGTGTTAGTTGTGATCTCACCCCTTTCATTCATAATTTTATTAATTTGGGTCTTCTCCCTTTTCTTTTGGCCAAAGGTTTATCGATCTTATTGATTCTTTCAAAGAACCAGCTCCAAATTTTGTTGATGTGTTCTACTGTATCTCTAGTTTCTGATTCATTCATCTCTGCTCTAATCCTAATTATTTCCCATCATGGGTGAGGGGTTAACTTAAATTTTTGTTGATTTTCCAGTTCTTTAAGGTGTCATGAGAGTTGGTGTATTCAAGATTTTTCAATTTTTTTTGAGTGAGGCTTGGATGGCTATGAATTTCCCCCTTAGGACTGCCTTTGCTGTATCCCATAGGTTTTGAATCAATGTATCTTCATTCTCATTGGTTTCCACGAAGTGTTTCAGTTCTTCTTTGATTTCTTGGTTGATCCACAGATTCTTGAGCAGGAAGGTCTTTAGATTCCAAGTGTTTGATTTTCTTCTGAACTTTTTATGGTGGTTGAATTCCAGTTTCAAGGCATTGTGGTCAGAAAATATGCAGGGAATAATCTCATTTTTCTGGTATCGTCTGAGCCCTGATTTGTGACCTAGTATGTGGTCTATTCTGGAGAAAGTTCCATGTGCACTCAAGGAGATGAGTGTTCTGCTGTTTTAGGGTAGAATGTTCTGAATATATCTGTGAGATCCATCTGGCTCAATGTGTCATTCAGGGCTCTTGTTTCTTTGTTGATTTTCTGTTTAGATGGTCTGTCCATTGCTGAGAGTGGTGTGTTAAGATCTCCTACAATTAATGTATTTGTATCAAAATGATTCTTTATTTTGTTTAACAGTTGGCTTATGTAGTTGGCTGCTCCCATGCTGGGGTATAAATATTTACAATTGTTAGATCTTCTTGGTATATAGACCCTTTAAGAATGATGTAGTGTCCTTCTGTGTCTCTGACTACAGTCTTTAGATTAAAATCTAATTTGTCTGATATGAGAATTGATACCCCGACTTTCTTTTGCGCTCCATTGGCATGAAAGATGGTCCTCCATCCCCTCACTTTCAATTTGGAAGTGTCTTTAGATTCAAAATGTGTCTCTTGTAAACAGCATATGGACTGGTCCTGTCGCTTTATCCAGTCTGCAACCCTGTGCCTTTTTATTGGAGCATTTAGGCCATTCACATTGAGAGTGATTATTGATAGATATGTTTGTATTGACATCATGTTGCCTGTGAGGTTTGTGTTTATATAGATTACCTCTCTAAATTTCTGTTCTGTGTCCCTCTTGTGTTCATTTCTCTTTTATATAACCCCTCTTAGTATTTCTTGTAGTGCTGGCTTAGTGGTTGCATAATCTTTTAGACCTTGGTGGTCTTGGAAGCTCTTTATTTCTCCTTCCATTCTGAAAGTCAACCTTGCTGGTTGATAATGAAAGTCAACCAACATTATCATTGGTTGCATATTTTTGTCATGTAATTTCCTGAATATGTCTTGCCAGCCCTTTCTGGCTTGCCAGGTTTCTGTGGAAAGGTCTGACGTTATTCTGATGGTCCTCCCTCTATAGGTAAGGGATCACTTTCCCCTAGCTGCCCTTAAGACATACTCTTTGGTTGTATGATTCATGAATTTCACAATTATGTGCCTGGAGGTTTTTCTGACCTCATTGAACTTGGGGGGTGTCCTCTCTGCCTCTAGGACATGAACATTTGTTTCATTCCCCATATTTGGAAAATTTTTACCCATGATTTGTTCAAGAATATCCTCTAGGCTTCTCTCTCTCTCAACTCCTTTGGGGATTCCAATAATTTTGATATTGGAGCATTTCATGGCATCATTTATTTCCCTTATTCTGTTTTCATGGGATTTTAGCTGTTTGCTCCAAGACTTCTCTTGCTCCTCCTTCTTAATCCATCTGTCTTCTATATTACTGATATGATCTTCAGCTTCACTTACTGTAGCTGTTATCATATTTAAATTAGATTGCATCTCTTCTAAAGCCTTTCTAACCTCAGCCTGCACTTCTGTTTTTATGGCTTCCATTTTGAGGCTAATGTTCTTTTCCAGATTAGCCATTGCTTAGACAATTGCTGCCCTGAATTCCATTTCTGTCATAATGTTTATGTTCATTTCCAGTAATTCTGTGACTGGGGTTACAGTCTCAGGGTTCTTCTTCTGTTGGTTGTTTCTCTCCGAGTCATTGTGGTGAGGAGTGTTTTAGGGGGTGTGTACCTAAATATATCAGCCACTATCCAGGTGAATTGGTCGCTGGAAGGTTTTGGAGCAATCAGAATTCACCACCAAAAAGGAAGAAGAAAGAAAAAAGAGAAAGGGAGAACGGAAGCAAGAAAAGAAACCCCTGCCAGAGTGGGGCCCCGGGGTAGGATTTATATGGTACAATACTACTACAGGGTAAAGAAAAAGGCTATCAAGAGTAAATTAATAGATCAAAAAGTGAAGCCCAACCTGAATGACCCCCAATAGCAGTATTTATATAATATAAAAGCAAAAACAATTACATAGATACAGTGACAGACTAGAGTGGGAAGGTGACGGCAGACACTCCTTGTGGGCAAGGAAAGTGTTTCAGATCCTCCTGAGTTTGTCTTGTTATTATTGTTGGAGGATCCCTCTTTCTATAGATATAGGGAGGTTAGAACTGGTTGTATAGGGGTAGTATTAAATAGGGGTATAGGATTATCTTGAAGCTTATAACTATATGTAGATGTAAAAGAAAAAATAAAGGAAAGAAGAGAGAAGAAAGGGAAAAACATATAAAACAAACAAGCAAAGAGGCTACAACAACAACGACAACAACAGAAAATACAGGAATGTGTTTGAAACGATTTCAAGGTAAAAAAGTGTTATGGAGTGTTGTATTGAGTATCACATTGTGTCCTTTTTACCTGGGTTGTGTCTCTCTGCCCCCTTGCTAGAGACTGGAGTCTTTTTTTTTTAATTTTCTTTTATTTAAAGATTTTTATTTATTTATTTGACAGAGAGAGAGATTACAAGTAGGCAGAGAAGCAGGCAGAGAGAGAAGAGGAAGCAGGCTCCCTGCTGAGCAGAGAGCCTGATGCGGGCCTCTATCCCAGGACCCTGAGATCATGACCTGAGTCGAAGGCAGAGGCTTTAACCCACTGAGCCACCCAGGGACCCTAGACTGGAGTCTTTTGTAACCAGGTTGTCAGGGTTCAGTTCTCTGGGGGGTGTTGTTTTTTTATGGCCTTTTTAAGCTTTTGAGGAAGTCAGGTCAGAGCAAGATGTCTGTGCCCAGACCTCCTTCCCAGAGAGATCCCCTAATTAGCAACCCTCTGGACGATGAGGGGGTTCCACCCCCCACAGCCTCCCCCTTGGCCGCCTGTTACAGCTGGGCAGGCGCAGACACTGGTTTGATTTCTGTCCAAAGCCCCTGCTTGTCGTTTCACTCCTGCACCAGGAAACCGCAACTGATTTTGGGTTGCCCGACTTTGTCTTGCCCAGGGAGTTTGTGTGAGCCCCAAGGAGGAGGGACTGAGGTCCCGTGGCCCCACCAGTCCTGTGCAAGTCTGCCAAATTGCCTTCCCTGGGCGATCCATGCCTGGCCCATGGGGTGGAGAGAAATGGGAGAGAAAAGCAGCGGAGGAAAGAGAAAAAAAAAAGTGGCAGAAAAATAGACTCCACACCGCTGGTTCCCCCGTGTTCCCTTGCACCGCTCCAGGCACTCTTTTTCTCTGTAGATCCCTGTTTCCCCAGCTGCAGAGGTGGAAAAAGATTCCGCGTCACCGGCTCTGCCAAGTTCCCTAGCTCAGCACCGAGGCGCACTTTGTCTCTGCAGATCTGTAATCCCGATTCCCCCGGTTGCCCCTCAGGTACTCCGTTTCTGTTTGCTTTGAAACAGCGTAATCTGCTGTTGTTCCCCGAACACAGAGCACTTTCGTGCTGGGGTATTAGCTTCCAGTTGGTCGCCTCTGCGGGCTTCCCTCCCCCACCTGCCCCTTGTCTCCGGGGGTAACCCTCTGATCGCTCTCACTTCTCTCTACCTCTTTGCCGATCATTTTTATCCCCCGCGGTGATCCAGAAGTGTGAAATATCACATTTCAGGCTGATTTCATGGGTGCTCACAGTGTTCCTGTAGTGTTCTTTGCAGTAATTGAGCTCACTTCAGGGGACTTCCTGAAATGCGGTCACCTGGCCTTCCACCATCTTTTCTCCTCCTAATGCAAATTCTTAACTCGTGCCATTTTCTATAATCGCATTAGTGAAATAACAACCTACTCTTTTAAAGTCTAATTCTCTTCTTTGAACCTGACTTCAACATCATTTAATGAAGCATAAAGAAAAATGACAGTATAATCAACTATCAATCAAAAAAATATATCAGTATAATCCCAGCTGAATTTCAGTAGATGTTTCTGAACTGCAAAAAAAAAGGGGGGGGGAGTGGGAGCAATGATAACACATTTTTGCATATAAATAAGATTTCCACCTTTTCATTATGTAGAAGAGTTTTCTTCCAGAATACAAATACTTAAATTGATGTCCTGAAGAAATGAGACTGTTGAGAAATAAAGCAGGCTGGCCTGTGTAAAACAAATGAGTTAACAATAATAAAGAAAAATTGAAAAAGTGCTCAAATTTTAATAAGATTTCAAAAAATATGACTTTAAAGACTAATAGCATATCTCAATGTAACAGAGAAATCCACATACTTCATTATGTGTATAGCATTTTATTTACAAGTTACTTCCAAATTCTTATCTCACTTTATCTTTGTAACAACCTTGTAAGCTAATATATTTTGCAGCTGATAAGAAATCTCAGAAAGACTATGTGGCTTGTCTGATACCACACAGTTAGTAAATCAAAACACCATATCTAAAACCAAGTCTTTTTGATCTGAGTAGTTATCTACCAGATTCCACACTGTGAAGGGCAAGAGCCCAGGCACTTCATATAGGAGAAAAAAAGGAAGATCATTCAGAGTTAAGTGTAGTGTTGAGAACCCAGTTTGACTTGCCAGATGATTAATACCACCACTAGGTGTAATTTAAAAATACTTGATTTTGAATTCGTTAAATGACTGGACTTTACAGAAAAGGGTTTTGGCTTTGTAATAAAATTTTAATTTAAAATTTAGAGACGCAGCCATTAGTAACCTGATGCTCTGCAAGGAGAAAAAATAATAAAAATGATAAACCAATCTTTCCTGCTCTTAAGCATCGTCTTCCTGTTTTATAACTGAGGGGCAAGTAGTGTGTTTGAGAGCATATGTGTGTTGGGGAGGGAGAGGGAGAAGAGAAAGAGAGAAAAGAGATAATTTTGTGTATGGAAATTATGTGTCATTTTATGATGCCCATTATATATCATCAATCTATCCATTTCCAATAGGAGCGACCAATAAAAGCATTCTTAAACAAATGAACAACTTTCATGTCATATACTCTCACTCTGAGTAATATCCAATATCTATATTACAGCCTAAGTTCTTGGAAAAATACATTTAAAAATAGTATGCACTTTGGAATCATTCAATCAAAAAATCCAAACATTTCATGTATCTTTCACCTGTAGCCATAAAATATTTACTTCCTAGAAATAGTTGCCTTCAATAACTCAACATCAATAGTGTGAGAGTTAGCACTTCTATTTTTTATTTAAGTAACATTGACTATGATTGGGAGCATAAACATATTATTTTATTTAACTAGCAACAAGGCCTAAGTGGCTCTTTAGTATTTTTAAATTTATTTTGCTTCTGTGTCCCCCCCCCTTCCTTGAATAGCGATATATCTTTGGAAATACTAAAGGAAACTCAAAGGCAGCATTCCCATAAAACATGGGAAAGTGGTTAGTATCAGACATTATTATTCAAAGACAGTAAGAAATGTATGTGTATACACATATATGTATCTTCACGAAATATGCTTATAGTTTAGAACCAAATATATGGAGCTTGGAAAAACAAAATGAGACAACTGTTGTTAAGATCACAATTACCTGGTTTCTGGTACCACATATAAACAGGTTAGACGTTGCTACTTCATCCTAACAACAAGTAAAAACCTAAACAGACTGAAAAATCAAAGTTTTCCTTGGATCTCTCTAAAAGGAGAGGACAGAGGGTGAACCATAGCTTTCAAGACTGGAGAAACTTGCAATAAATACAGAGTGTCACAACTTACCAGAGCAGACTCAAGAGCTAAAACCATGTTGGGGTGGGACAAATACCTGAAGAGTAAGTGTTCATAATTCAGAGAGCTAAAAATTCCAAAGGGAATCAGTCATAAGTGGTCACCCACAATATCATGGTTTACTTCCAGGAGTTTGACCAGGTCCCCACAGTAAATATTGGAGAAAAATCTCCCTTTGCTTCCAGCAGGGGGAGGGAAAAAGGGAACCATTTTGAAATAACACCAAATAACTTTGTTCCTATTAATAAGGCCTGCTCTCAGGGGGAAAGGTCTAACAAGAGACGAGCATGCTGGAGGACTATCAGAGACTAACTGAATGGGGAAAGGAAACACAGCTCCATATACTTCTGTCCTTCCGTGCGGGAGAAGGGAAATACACAGTTCCAGTCTACTCTGATGGAAGATGTTGGCAAATGAGGAAGCTAGGCATATGTGGAGACAGAGAGTATATAGGCAATCTCTATACCTTCTCAATTTTGTTATGAACCTCAAGCTTCTCTAATAGTCTTAATAGTCTAAATAGTCTAAATAGTCTTAATTTTTATAAAAGTACTCTTATCATTTTATCCCAAATGGCATTACTAATATTTGCACTGTGGGGAAAGACTAAATGTCTTATTCAACCCCCCTCCAGCTTCTAATGGGTGAATGAATAAAAATGTTATCTTTCTTTTGCTTTTGCTAATGAATGGATAGTTTTTCACTCTACATTCTTGCCCTTTGTCATCTTTTCTTGAGATATCCATACAATTTATCATAATGGCCCTGTACTCAGATAACTGTTATAGACACTTTTCTACTTTCTGTCATCGACCTATTTCACCTCTTCAATCAGGCCATAGACCCCAGAAAATACTTTAAGACTCATGGCATCTCTTAAATAGCCTCCAAGGATGAGAATTCAAAATACTAAGGCAGAACTGGAGTTAAAGCCAAGGAAATAAGACAACACTGCTTTCCTTTTTTTATTTTTTTTAATTTTTAAAATTATGTTCAGTTACCCACTGTATAGGACATCATTAGTTTTTGATGTAGTGTTCAATGATTCAGTAGTTACATATAACACCCAGCGCTCATCACAACATGTGCCTTCCTCAATACGCATCACCCTGTTATTCCCCCCTCCAACCACCTCCCCTCTGAAACCCTCAGTTTGTTTCCCAGGGTTCATAGTCTCTCATGGTTTTTTTTTTTTCCCCTCTCCGATTTCACCCTTTCAGATTTCTGTCCATTCCCCTATAGTCCTCCATGCTTTTGCTTATGTTCTATATATGAGTGACACCATATGATATTATCTTTTCTGCTTGACTTACTTCACTTAGCACAATCCCCTCCAGTTCCATCCATGTCAGTGCAAATAGTGGGTATTCACCCTTTCTGATGGCTAAATAATATTCCATTGTATATATGTGCCACATCTTCATTATCCATTCATCTGATGAAGGGAATCTCAACTTCTTCCACAGTTTGGCTATTGTGGACATTGCTGCCATGAACATTGAAGTGCATGTACTCATTCTTTTCACTACCTCTGTATCTTTGGGGTAAATACCTAGTAGTGCAATTGCTGGGTCATAGGGTAGCTCTATTTTTAACATCTCGAGGAACCTCCATGATGTTTTCCTGAGTGACTGTATCAGCTTGCATCCTCAACAGTGTAAGAGAGTTCCTCTTTCTCCACATTCTCACCATTTGTTGTTTCCTGTTTTGATAATTTTTGCCATTGTGTATCTGGTGTAAACTGGTATCTCATGGTGGTTTTGCTTTGTATTTCCCTGATGGCAAGTGATGCTGAGCACTTTTTCATATGTTTGTTAGCTATTTGTACATCTCCTTTAGAGAAGCATTTGTTCATGTCATCTGCCCATTTTTGACTGGGTTATTTGCTTTTTGAGTGTTGAGTTTGAGAAGTTCTTTATATATCTTGGATACCAGCCCTTATTCTATAATGTCATTTGCAAATGTCTTATCTCATTCCATGGGTTGCCTTTTAGTTTTGTTGACTGTTTCCTTTGCTGTGTCAAAGTTTTTATTTTGATGATGTCCCAAAAGTTCATTTTTGCTTTTGTTTTGTTAAAGTCCGATGTCGACTGCCTCCCCAAAGAGAAACCAAGGCCGTTCAGGATAATGCAAATCACACAGCGAGGTTTATTTCTAGCTAGCTAGGGTCCAAGCATCTACCCGGTGCAGCGGGTTTCAGCAAGGACCCCGAATGCAAGGGTCTAGGGGTTTATAAGCATTTCAAACAGCAAGCATGAGTCACACAGTAATTTTCTCTGTTGGGTGAGATAACATTTTTTGCCCCCTCCCCAATTCCTGGACTGCTCACACATTCCCGGTACTGGGGCAAGGAAGCAAGATGCACAGATGGTTCCTTGACCTATCTGCCTTCACAGGCCTTGTGAAGGCGTCAATCACCAGGGGGTCTAGATCTGTAGATGCCTAACTCACCAGGGGGTTATCGAGCCTGTCATAGCTGCCCTCAGGCTAATCAGATTCTAACACTCTAAAACTAAGCAGGTCCTATCAGTTTCACTTGACTTTAGAACTTTGTCTTTCTTAATAGACACATTACATTTAATCAAATAACCCGAAGGAAAGTCATCTTTTGATATGACAGAATAGATTTGCTTGTAAAACACAATTTAAAAAGCCACAGTTGTGTAAAAATAAATGGCTTGATCTTCAGGCTATACTATGAAGAATTATAATCCCATTTTATTTTTCCCCATCAGTTGATTTTTACTGAGTAAATGTGTATACATGAAAATGGTGTCTTTCATATACTCTCATGTCTTGCATGTACTCTCATTAAAACTATCCAGTGAAGAAGGAAGTGATAAAGAATTTCCTGTCAGAAATTACCTTTAAAGCTTGTTAAATTCCTATTATAACAAGAAATATGTTGTTTTCAAGTTAATTCAGTGTTTTCAAATGCATTTAAAATTTAATAAATTCATTCAAGCTGTTTCTATGCAGACACATCAATGTAGCCACTTGGACTAAGTTTGATAGCTGATTTATCTATGAAAATGTTATTAAAATAGACTGATAAACCCAGTAAAACCAATGAAACTAGATATAGCTTTTAAAACTCAGCTTCATAAAAAGCAAAATTTTCTATTTCCTGCAGTTGCCACTAGATGGCAAGCTTTAGTCATAAATGAAGTTTAAAAACAACAAAAAGCTTTTTTGTTACAATGCAACAAAAAAGGGCTAGCAAGATGTTAACATTAATTTTTATCATAATCATCATTCTATCATGCTTAAGATAAAGAGTTTAAGAAGATGTTTGGAGAAGTAGCTCTAAAATACTAAATTTGAGAAAGCAAAAAAAATAATCTCCAATGTAAGGCATAATATAAAATGTGTGTCAATAACAAGAAAGTTTCAAATTCTAGATAAAGCTAGCAATGCTGATTTAAATTTATTCTCTTACAGGGGAATGATTGATCTTCCACAGAGAACAGAAAGAAAACCATAAAGAAAGTTCTTTGTCTTTTTGAATTTAATTTCTGTACTGCTTGTTATAATTTTAAAATTAGTGATATTTGATTGTCAGAAACACAGAAAGTTGGTAATAGATTTAAAAGGGAAAAATATGTTTAAGTTAAGCTTCAAGTTAAGAGTCTTGTATAACAGAAGCTAGTTTTCTAGAGAATTTTAAAGTTAGACAGACATTTTTTTCATTTTGTTCTGATTTCAATTTTTAAAATGTTATTAGACGCAAATATAACCAGGTAAATCTTTTAAAATTACTCACCAGTAATGGCCAGGAATCTGGCTGATTTTTGAATTAGAGTCTATTATACTAATAAAAGGGCTTTAAGAAAGTTTGAACGGGGCACCTGGATCGCTTGGTCAGTTAAGCATTTGCCTTTGGCTCAGGTAATGATCTCAGGGTCCTAGAATTGAACACCACTCTTTCTGCCTGCTGCTCCCCCTACTTGTGCACTCTGTCTCTCTCTCTCTATGCTAAATAAATAATTTAAGAATAAATAAAGGGTTTGAAAGTTTTCTTTTTTTTAACATTTTATTTATTTATTTGACAGAGAAAGAGATCACAAGTAGGCAGAGAGGCAGAGAGAGAGAGAGGAGGAAGCAGGCTCCCTGCTGAGCAAGAGCCCAATGTGGGCCTTGATCCCAGGACCCTGAGATCATGACCTGAGGCTAAGGCAGAGTCTTTGAGCCAAAGGCAGAGGCTTTAAGCCACTGAGCCACCCAGGTGCCCTGAAAGTTTTCAAATAGAGATTTCTATCATAATTCAAAGGCTAACTCAAGAAAAACATGTGTTTAAGAATAAGGTACAGATTTTGAACATTATTGCTTATAAAGAAATTACAAGCGTTCCCTCCAAGACTGTCTTAATGATTGAAGTAATATTCTGTGTTTAGATGAATTTTTTATTGAATTATTAAATTACATTTATTAAATGTAAACAAGATAAACAAAGGATACTTGGTTTAATTGTTACTTAGAAATGTCCACTGAAGAGGAGCCTGGATGGCTCAGTTGGTTAAGCGACTGCCTTGGGCTCAGGTCATGATCCCGGAGACCCGGGATTCAGCCTCACATCAGGTTCCCTGCTTGGCAGGAAGCCTGTTTCTCCCTCTCTCACTCCCCCTGTTTGTGTTCCCTATCTGGCTGTGTTTCTGTCAAATAAATAAAATATTTAAAAAAAAAAGAGAAATGTCCACTAACTAACTTGTTGGTTTTCAGTTTATTATATTTTCAATGTAAAGGGCTTTAACCCCTGACTTTGCAGCTTGAAGACAATTATGCTTCCTAATCAGCCACTATATCGACAGTTCTCCATTCTGCAGATACTGGAATTGTTAATAAGAGAACACGTAACAGAACTATAGAAACTCACATTTGCGATTAAGTAAAAAAATCTTAAATAGTAATAACTGACAAGATGATTGAAAATGTATGGCTTTTTGCAACATGCAATATAATTTATAGGATGTTGCATATCAATGTATATGCCTCAGTTCCTGGGTTCCCCTTAAAACCTCAGAGATTGTGTCACCCTAGAACAGTTCTTCAAAGGAAGCACACACTTACAATCACACACACCACACACACACAGAGAATTACAGCAGTATGTGTTACATTTTTATATTTCATAAATGTATTTAAATATATATATAACATTCATATATAAATGTATTTATAGTGAGTTTGATTAAAATTAAATTCTACAATGCATTGTAAATGTATTATGTAATATAACAGAAAATAAAATACTTAGCTATTAAATAGATTTTTATAAATGATTTACTTTATTATTATTAAGGAAATATAAAGGATTTTGCTATGTAGCACACTTAATCACAGCATGCACTAAAAATCTGTTAAATTATATCAATATACAGGATAACTGCATTTGTCTACCAATGTTGACCCAAAACATGACTTTCCAAGCCTGCAATTGCAAATCACACAAAACCTAAATTTCACAGCTTTCATTTAATTAATATGGAAACCAATCTTTATCTTCTGTTATTCTTCATATCTTTTTCATGTGCTTGAACTACCTACCCCCTCTACACTGCTGTTTATATGAACACTGAATTGTTTTTCAGGCTGAAATACCAAGTCATGATCAAAAATAAGTATCTTCCATCATTACTTATTTATTCCTTCTGGATTTCAGTCATCAGCATAAAATTGTCTTCAACCTAACCTTGTCAAAAATAGCCTCAATGGGATTAATTACTTCAGTATATTATTTGTGCAATTGTTGGAGATGATTTGTTTCATTGCACATTTACTGATCAAGGAAAGAAAATAAAGATGGGTATACATTTGAAGACAATGGACTGGCTTTTTCAAAGACAGAGGATAGGTACAAAGTGGGGAGTCTTTCTATGGGTACCTGATGGTGCCTTCCCTTTCTTTCTGTATACTCCATTCTTAAGTTTCTTAGTGTCTTATTTCTAGTTGGTCTCAAACTTTTGTTAATTTGTTTATTTCTTTATCTTTTTTTTTGGCTTTGTTTTGTCTTGTCATTGCTTTATTTCAAATTCAGTCTTACTGTTTATTGGAATTTTAACAAATGGAGGAGTGTAACTATTGCTGACTCACCAGGCAAATTCTAGAAATGGAAGGACAAATACTTATAGGTTTAATTTTATACATTAACTCATCTTTAGTCATTTTTTTCATTTTTTCATTTTTTTCATTCTCATGCATGGAAAATATTTTTGAACATTTGTTCCACTTTCAGAAAAACTCATATTTCTTGTTGAGAATATGAAAGTCTCAAAGAATAATACAAATAACTCTCCTCCACATTTCACCACCACTTAAAAAACTGGTGATCAAAATTCTCAGATTATGTAACTATAAAGGTTGACATACAGCCAAAATAGCAGGAGGAATCCCTCAACTGCTAAGAAAAGCTGTAGTAATCCCAAAGTACTAGATTCAGATCTGGTTTGACCAATTTCAACTGCCTCCTTAATACATGAACATATTTTTTCTACATGTAAATATAATATATAATCCAAAGTAAATCAGTGAGATGTCCCTGATTTATGAATACAGATTCAATGTCATATAGACTGATGCTGGTAGTTATTACTAATAAAGCAGCATGTGAAGAGAAAAGAGCATTGGACTGAAAGTATAGGGGATAAGTTATCTTTACATTTTTATATGATGCATGCAAACTAATCACAATATTGGTAAATAATTTATTTTCATTGTGTTGTCATGATCTTATATAGATAAAGCCATAAATAGAAAATATCAGATAAAGTTCATATATCTAGGACACAACCTCTTTTATGTAGTACCACCATTATATAACCCCCTCTTTTTCTGTTTCTTCTTCATGAGGCAAAAGGATATCTTACTCTGGATTCACTCCAGTCCTAGTGGTAAAAATCTTGTTTAAGAAATAAGAAATAGGGACACCTGGGTGGCTCAGTTGGTTAAGCGACTGCTTTCGGCTCAGGTCATGATCCTGGAGACCCGGGATCAAGCCCCGCATCGATCTCCCTGCTCGGTGGGAAGCCTGCTTCTCCCTCTCTCACTCCCCCTGCTTGTGTTCCCTCTCTGACTGTGTTTCTCTCTGTCAAATAAATAAATAAAATCTTTAAAAAAAAAAGAAATAAGAAATAGAGGGGGAAGAAGATGGCGGAAGACCAGGTGACCGCATTTTGGGGAGTTCCCTGAACTGCACTCAATTCCAGCAAAAGGAAGACTGCAGGACCACCATGAGCACCCAAGAAATCAGTCTGAAATGTGATATTTTGCGCTTCTGGAGACAAAAACCATCCAAGAAAAAGTGAGAGGGACCGGAGGCTTGCCCCCAGAGACAGGGGAGTGGGGGAAGAAGCCCGCAGAGCTGAACCATTGAAAGCAAATACCCCAACACGAAAGAGCTCTGTGAGTGAGGAAAACAGCAGATTACGGTCTGAATCGGGGCGAAACAGAAACGGGAGCACAGCAGACCCCGCAGCAAGGCAAGGGGACTTTTCTTTCGCCGCCGCTGCTGCCACTGGAGTGGGGAGAAGGGGACCCGCAGGGGACCCTCTCCCTGTGAGGTGCAAAATCAGGTTTTCCTCTGCGGCAGCAGGGAGATGGAATCTGCAGGGAGAGGAAGTGCCCCGCAGCTCCAGGGAACTTAGAACGGCTGGGGTGCGGAATCTATCCCCCCACTGCTTAAGCCAGAGAAGCAGGGCTTCGTGGCATGGGGGATCTCAGGGAGAGCAGTGGGCATCGATTCTATTTTTCCGCCGTTGCCTTTTTCTCCCGCTTCTCTCCAACCCGTGGGCCGGGTGCGGACCCCCCAGGGAAGGTGATTTTACAGACTTGCATGGGACCAAAGAGACCTTGGGGCCCGGGGCACAGACAAGGTCGCACGATCCAAAAGGAGTTGTGGTTTTGAGGTGCGGGAGTGAAGCGACAAACGGGGGGCGTGGGCAGAGATCAATCCAGCCTCGAGCGTGCCAGGCTGTGACAGGCTGCTAACCGGGAGGCGGGACAGAGCCCCTCTCTGTGTAAAGGCTCTCTCTGGGAAGGAGGTCTGGGCACAGACATCTTGGTCTGACCTGACTTCCTCAGCAGCTGAAAAAGGACTTAAAGAACACTCCGCCACCAGCGAATTGTAACCTGATAACCCGGTTACCATGGAGACCAGCCTCTAGCAAGGGGGCGGAGAGACTCAGCCCAGATAGAAGGACTGAAACTGTGCCCCAGGCCCCGCCCCCAGAAAGCAAGCCAGAAGCTCAGAGGACAACACTCAAACTGCAAAACCCCAAATCGGGGGAAAGGCGATTTATTAAACTCCTGGCACTGACAACAAATACCAAAAGCCCTACAACTTATTGATAGTTTTCCACCTTATTTACTTTTTAAAACTTTTTTCTATTTTTACTTTTAAAGCTTCCATTCTAAGGTTAAAAATACATTCTCATGGTTTTTCTTCTTTCAATTTTTAACCCCCTTTTTATCACAACGTAATACTCAATACAACACCCCATAATTTTTTTTACCTTGAAATTTTTTAAACACACTCCTATATTTTCTGCTCTTGTTGTTGCCTATGTTTCCCTGTTTGCTTTCTCTGTTTTTCCCTTTATCCTCTCCTCTTTCCTTTATTCTCTCTTTTACGTGTACATGTAGTTATAAGCCTCAAGTCAATCCCACATCCCTATTCAGTACTACCCCTATATACAACCACTTCTAATCTCCCTATATCTTTTGAAAGTGGACTCCTCCAACAATAATAACAAGACAAACTCAGGGGCGTCTGAAACGCATTCCTTGCCCACAAGGAGTGTCTGCCCCCACCTTCCCACTATAGTTTGTCAGTGTGTCTGTGTAATTGTCTTTGCTCTTGTATTATATAAATACTGGTCTTGGGGGTCATATAGGTTGGGCTTCACTTTTAGATCTCTTCATTCACCCTCGATAACCCTTTTCTTTACCCTTTAACAGTTTTGTACCATATAAATCCTACCACCGGGCCCCACTCTGGCAGGGGGTTCTATTCTTGCTTCCTCTCTTCTGTTTTCTTTTTTCTTTCTCCTCCCTTTGGTGGTGAATCCTGGTTGCTCCAAAACCTTCCAACGACCAATCCACCTAGATAGTGGCTGATATAGTTAGCCATACACCCCCTCAGCCACTCCTCACCACAATGACTCAGACAAGGAACATCCAACAGAAGAAGAACCCTGAGACTGCAACCTTGGTCACAGAATTACTGGAAATGAACATAAACAATACGACAGAAATGGAATTCAGGGCAGCAATAGTCCAAGCAATAGTTAATTTAGAAAAGAACATTAGACTCAAGGTGGAAGCCATAGTAACAGAAGTGAAAGCTGAGGTTAGAAAGGCTATAGATAATATGCAAGAAGACAGATGGATTAAGGAGGAGGAGCAAGAGAAGTCTTGGAGCAAACAGCTAAAATCCCAAGAAAACAGAGTAAGGGAAATGAATGATGCCATGAAACGCTCCAATATTAGAATTATTGGAATCCCTGAAGCAGTTGAGAGAGAGAGAAGCCTAGAAAATATTGTTGAACAAATCATGGATGAAAATTTCCCAAATCTGGGGAATGAAACAAATGTTCATGTCCTAGAAGCAGAGAGGACATGCCCCAAGATCAATGAGGCTAGAAAAACCTCCAGGCACATAATAGTAAAATTCTTGAATCATAAAACCAAAGAATATCTCTTAAGGACAGCTAGGAGAAAGCGATCCCTTAGCTATAGAGGGAAGACCATCAGAATAACGTCAGACCTTTCCACAGAAACCTGGCAAGCCAGAAAGGGCTGGCAAGACATATTCAAGAATTTACAAGACAAAAATATGCAACCAAGGATAATGTACCCAGCAAGGTTGACTTTCAAAATGGAAGGAGAAATAAAGAGCTTCCAAGACCGCCAAGGTCTAAAGATTATGCAACCACCAAGCCAGCACTACAAGAAATGCTAAGAGGGGTTCTATAGAGGAGAAACGAACCCCCAGTGACACAAAACAGAAATCTACAGAGGTAATCTATAGAAACATGAACTCCATAGGCAACATGATGTCAATACAAGAGTATCTATCAATAATCACTCTCAATGTGAACGGCCTAAATGCTCCAATAAAAAAAGGCAGGGTTGCAGACTGGATAAAACGACAGGACCCATCCATATGCTGTTTACAAGAGACTCATCTTGAATCTAAAGACACTTCCAGACTGAAAGTGAGGGGATGGAAGACCATCTTTCATGCCAATGGACCCCAAAAGAAAGCCAGGGTAGCGATTCTCATATCAGACAATTTGGATTTTAGTCTAAAGTCTGTAGTAAGAGACACAGAAGGACATTACATCATTCTTAAAGGGTCTATACATCAAGAAGATCTAACAATTGTAAATATTTATGCCCCCAACATGGGAGCAGCCAACTACATAAGCCAACTGTTAAACAAAATAAAGAATCATATTGATGCAAATACATTGATTGTAGGAGATCTTAACACAGCACTCCCAGCAATGGACAGATCATCTAAACAGAAAATCAACAAAGAAACAAGAGCCTTGAATGACACATTGGACCAGATGGACCTCATAGATATATTCAGAACTTTTCACCCTAAAACAGCAGAATACTCATTCTTCTTGAGTGCACATGGAACTCCCTCCAGAATAGACCATATACTAGGTCACAAATCATGGCTAAACCGATACCAGAAGATTGAAATTATTCCCTGCATATTCTCTGACCACAATGCCGTGAAACTGGAACTCAACCACCATAAAAAGTTCAGGAGAAAATCAAACACTTGGAAGCTAAAGACGATCCTGCTGTAGAATATGTGGATCAACCAAGAAATCAAAGAAGAACTGAAACACTTCATGGAAACCAATGAGAATGAAGATACATCGATCCAAAACCTATGGGATACAGCAAAGGCCGTCCTAGGGGGGAAATTCATAGCCATCCAAGCCTCACTCAAAAAAATTGAAAAATCCCGAATACACCAACTTTCATTACACATTAAAGAAGTGGAAAATCAACAAAAAATTAAACCAACCCCCCACACAAGGTGGGAAATAATAAGGATTAGAGAAGAGATGAATGAATCAGAAATTAGAGATGCAGTAGAACGCATCAATGAAACTAGAAGCTGGTTCTTTGAAAGAATCAATAAGATCGATAAACCATTGGCCAAACAAGTCCAAAAGAAGAGAGAGAAGACCCAAATTAATAAAATCATGAATGAAAGGGGAGAGATCATGACTAACACCAAAGTAATAGAAACAATCATCAAAAATTACTATCAACAATTATATGCCAATATGTTTAACAACCTAGAAGAGATGAATACATTCCTAGAAACCTATAAACTACCAAGACTGAAACAGGAAGACATTGACAATCTGAATAGACCTATATCTAGTAATGAGATTGAAGCAGTGATCCAAAACCTCCCCCAAAACAAGAGTCCAGGCCCAGATGGATTCCCTGGGGAATTCTACCAAACATTCAAGGAAGAAATAAAACCTATTCTCCTGAAGCTCTTTCAAAAAATAGAAACGGAAGGAAAACTTCCAGACTCTTTCTATGAAGCCAGCCTCACACTAATCCCCAAACCAGACAAAGACCCCATCAAAAAGAACTTCAGACCAATATCACTGATGAATACAGATGCCAAGATTCTCAACAAGATCCTTGCTAACAGGATCCAACAATACAGTAGAAAGATTATCCACCATGACCAGGTGGGTTTTATCCCAGGGATGCAAGGGTGGTTCAACACTCACAAAACAATCAATGTGATAGAACAAATCAATAAGAGAAGAGAGAAGAAGCACATGGTACTCTCAATTGATGCAGAAAAGGCATTTGACAAAATACAACATCCATTCCTGATCAAAACTCTTCAAAGTATAGGGATAGAGGGAACATTTCTCAACCTCATAAAATCTATCTACGAAAAACCCACAGCGAATATCATTCTCAATGGGGAAAAACTGACAGCCTTTCCTCTGAGATCAGAAAGAAGGCAAGGATGTCCACTCTCACCACTACTGTTCAACATAGTGTTAGAAGTCCTAGCAACAGCAATCAGGCAACAGAAAGAAATGAAAGGTATCCAGCTTGGCAAAGAGGAAGTCAAACTCTCTCTCTTTGCAGACGACATGATACTCTATGTGGAAAACTCAAAAGACTCTACCCCCAAACTACTAGAACTCATACAACAATTCGGTAATGTGGCAGGATACAAAATCAATGAACAGAAATAAGTTGCATTCTTATACATTAACAACAAAAAAATAGAAAGGGAAATCAGATAATCGATTCCATTTACTATAGCACCAAATACTATAAGATACTTAGGAATAAACCTAACCAAAGAAGTCAAGGATCTGTACTCGAGGAACTACAAAACACTCATGAAAGAAATTGAAGAAGATACAAAAAGATGGAAGAGCATTCCAGGCTCATGGATCGGAAGAATAAACATTGTCAAAATGTCTATACTGCCCAGAGCAATCTACACTTTCAATGCCATTCTGATCAAAATTCCAGCAACATTCTTCAAAACGTTGGAACAAACAATCCTAAAATTTATATGGAACCCAAAAGGACCCCAAATCGCTAAGGAATTGCTGAAGAAGAAAAGCAAAGCTGGGGGCATCTCATTACCTGACTTCAGGATTTATTACAAAGCTGTGATTACCAAGACAGCATGGTACTGGCACAAAAACAGAGAAATAGACCAATGGAACAGAGTGGAGAGCCCACATATGGACCCACAAATCTATGGTCAAGTCATCTTCGACAAAGCAGGAAAAAATATCCAGTGCAAAAAAGACAATCTCTTCAGTAAATGGTGCTGGGAAAATTGGACAGCTACGTATGGAAGATGAAACTAGACCATTCTCTTACACCACACACCAAGGCAAACTCAACATGGATGAAAGACCTCAACGTGAGGCAGGAATCCATCAAAATCCTGGAAGAGAACATAGGCAGTAACCTCTTTGACATCGGCCACAGCAACTTCTTTCGAGACAGGTCTCCAAAGGCAAAGGAGACAAAAGCGAAAATGAACTTCTGGGACTTCATCAAAATAAAAAGCTTCTGTACAGCAAAGGAAACAATCAACAAAACAATGAGGCAACCCACGGAATGGGAGAGGATATTTGCAAATGACACTACAGACAAAGGGCTGGTATCCAAGATCTATAAGGAACTACTCAAACTCAACACCCAAAAAGAAGATGAACACACCAAAAATGGGCAAGAGACATGTAGAGGCACTTCTCCATAGAAGATATACAAATGGCTAACTGACACATGAAAAAATGTTCAGCGTCACTAGCTATCAGGGAAATTCAAATCAAAACCACACTGAGATACCACCTTACACCAGTCAGAATGGCCAAAACTAACAAGACAGGAAACAACAAGTGTTGGAGAGGCTGCAGAGAAAGGGGAACCCTCTTACACTGTTGGTGGGAATGTAAACTGGTGCAGCCGCTTTGGAAAACAGTGTGGAGATTCCTTCAAAAATTAAAAATAGAGCTACCCTATGACCCTGCAATTGTACTGGGCATTTACCCCAAAGATACAGATGTAGTGAAAAGAAGAGCCATATGTACCCCAGTGTTCATCGCAGCAATGGCCACAATCGCCAAACTGTGGAAAGAGCCAAGGTGCCCATCAACAGATGAATGGATAAAGAAGATGTGGTACATATATACAATGGAATACTATGCCTCCATCAGAAAGAATGAATATCCACCTTTTGTAGCAACATGGACTGGACTGGAAGAGATTATGCTGAGTGAAATAAGCCAAGAAGAGAAAGCCAAGTATCGCGTGGTTTCACTTACTTGCGGTACATGAGGGGTAAACTGGAGGACAGTGGGAGAAGGACAGTAAAGGGGAACTAGGGTAATCTAGGGAAAGAAACGAAACAACAGAAACTTTGGACACAGAAACAAACTGAGGGACTTGGAGGGAGGGGGATGGAGGGATGGGAGAGCCTGGTGGTTGGTACTGAGGACACCTAAAGTGTGGAGCTTTAGGTGTGGGGAATGGAGAATGAATCTTGGAACACTGGAAAAAAAATTAAGTAACAATAAAAAAAAAAAGAAATAAGAAATAAGCATCCCTCCTGCTTTTCCATGCTGAACCAAAATAGCTTCCCTAAGCTAAAAATCATTAAGTCACATGAAGATTTCCCTCTTCCTTTGATGCAGAAATTAAGGGGCCATGTATAAGATGTAGTTCAAAGTATACAAATCAAGGAATGCCTGGATAGCTCAGTCTGTTAAGCGTCTGCCTTCAGCAAAGGTCATGACCTTAAGGTCCTGGGATTGAGTTCTGCATGGGGCTCCTTGCTCAGCAGTGAGCCTCCTTCTCCCTCTGACTGTCTCCCCCTCCTGCTTGTGCTTTCTCTCTCTGACAAATAAATAAACAAACAAAATCATTAAAAATATATACAAATCAAGAACATTATAACAGTGAAATCTCAAGAAAGACTCTAGTCATGGGAATAAAAGAATCTGAAAGATGTAGCATTACTGATAAGAACTGATAGGAACATCATTCCTATCAGTTGAAATAGCAAGGACTGTTCTGAAAGCAAAACTCTCACAGGCATACATACTCCTGTGTTTGCGTCCAGTTAAAATCAGAGAAGCAGAAGCAGGAACAGGGTCATCTCAGCTGATCCTAATTACTATGCTGCTATGAAGGGATACTTGGAAATATCTTCAAATACACATGCTATGGTTTCAAAGAGTAAGTAATCAAATGTATGCTGGAAAGAAATAACATAAATATACATACTTAGGCTGTCTCAGGTCGACCTATGAAGTGGCCTTCAAAGATAAGGGTCATTCTTCTGTTGCTATTATGTCTGCTTGACAGAATAGTGTGCATTGCTGTTAAGGACACATGAAACGTAGCTGTAACTTTCATCTTGACAAAGTTGGATGGCAATTTTCTATATATGCCACATGGAATTCAAGTAGCAGCTATAAACTTAGGAATACTCTGAGATAAATTTCCATGGCAAGGGATATAGGGCCTTCAATTGAGAGAATGTGAATCAAGGCTGTCATGGGCATCTGATGTTCCTTTTTATCTCTCAGAATCATGTCTATTTAGGAATTATCCTTAATTAAGCTTATTGCAAACTTTTAAATGAATGAAACCCTCTCCAAGAAGTCTTATTTTCTTTTTTTAATTTATTTTATTTTTTTATTTTTATTTTTTTCTTATTTTCAACATATATACTTATTTAGACATTTAATATGAAAATTCAGTAGGAATTTTCAGTCACAAAGCAAGATAAGATTTGTAGTTTGAGTTATGATCAGACTTCAAAGAATACCAAATGTCACTTCAGAATAGGGGGAAAATTTTTTATTTAGCTCACTCTTACTTAGAATACTGTTACTTATTTCAGTTTAAAGCAGGCTTGAGATGAAAATTGGTCTTTTTCACACTGTAAATTAAGTGTTCATATCAATTCTTGGTTTACAGACATCTTTGGAAGTTTGATGAAAATTATAAATTTTTCAACATATAATACATATCTTCATATATTCATAAAATTTTGAATGAATATATAAATTATTCCTGTATTCTCTT
The DNA here is from genome assembly GCA_004023965.1 of Spilogale gracilis. Classification (NCBI taxonomy): domain Eukaryota; kingdom Metazoa; phylum Chordata; class Mammalia; order Carnivora; family Mephitidae; genus Spilogale; species Spilogale gracilis. The sequence continues at coordinate 34,883 of PITA01002491.1, forward strand.
ATGTCCATGGTCCTAGATTAAGAACTGCCATTCCCAAGACCAAATATCTAAATGAAACATTTAAGTATAAAGGAAAATAATTTGTAATTGTTTGTTTCCTTTAGCCAAACTATTCTGAAAAGGTAGATTTTCACAATGGTACAATAAATAAATAAAAACACTTGTATAATCCCACAATTCTAAATACATAATTTGGTTAACTCTTTGGAGATAATATCTATTGAAAGATAAGTCTTTTGCAAACAAACTGAAAGTGTTCAACCATTTGCTTGAATCAAACACAACCAAAGAAGACAAACAATTATGCTGTGGTTCAGAGAATTAATTTATGTTCCCAAAGCATATTTAACAGAAGTAATTATATGCAGTGAGAAACTTCCTCTCTAAGATTATTTGAATTAGGAGAATGAATAATTGAATGCATAGTGCTTGTTGTTACCTTGGAAGTTTAAGCTTCAATTTAACAAAATGATTACCTTCATCTTGTATTCCTAAGAAGACTTTGTTTTCAGGCTCCCTCAAACACTTCAGTCTATATGATAATGACAAAAATTTGGATTCCTAAGATTTTAAAATTACTCATTTTCACAATTGTAAAATTAAAAATTATGGCTCTAACTTGGATAGAATATTTTACTGTGAACCATATTATAGTACTAAACTAGATGTTTGATTTAAACTTTCCTTTTAAATCTAGTTTAATTCCAAATAAAATTATGCTAAGTGCCCTCAGGAGTATCTTATTCACAAATGCATGTAGAATATGGGACAATGTATCTCCTTTTTCATAGTGCCTTTAATAAAGCTCTGTGGTCAATTGTCCTCTGTTTTTGACTTTTAAAAACTTACCTACTCTCCAGCTGACATATTTGTATACTGCCTTTGGTTAATTTAAAAAGTGAAACAATTCATCAAACTCAACCCTAACTTTATTTTATCTTCTCCTCGATTAATACAACACGCTTAGTTATAACCCAGAGAATTCAAATCTGATTGTTACTTAACTGAACTATGGAGGAACTCCAATAGTGATATATATCTGAAACTGATATTCTTCTATGTAATACTTAACATTTTGAACACTCATAAGAAATTAATGTTGTACTTCATTCTTCCCTTATTTAAGTGATTAAGTATTCTAAAATATATAAAACAGAAGATACTAAAATAATTTAAATAAAGCAAGTTGCAAAACAGTTTTCTTTTACTTTATTTTTTTCTGGGTGTTTATGCAAAGAGTTGAGAAGTCTGTGCTAAGTGGAATGGAAACAAACCTTATTAGTTTCTTCTCAATTTCCAAAGAACATAGTTTAGACCTTTGCTGTTTGAGTGACTGATATCTATGACATAAGAGTCTAAGGAAAAATCCCAAATAACCAAAACCTGATGAATTTAATTGTCCTATAACCCTGACCCCTGAACTCAGAATGACTGTGTAAAAATCCAATACTCACATGCTGAGAAAATATGTATGCCCACTATCCAGGTCTACCACCTTTAACTATATTGACTTTGGGGCTAGTACTTATTTGGATTTTTCTTTGATTTGACTACAGCATTTGCTTTCCAGGTGGATCACTTTACTATTAGGATCACTGGTTGATTTAACTTGATTTTTCTTTTAATGAGATTCTTTTGACATTAATAAACTTGGTTTCACAATATAGTATCACAACTATGCATTGGCTGTTGAGAGATAGTCCATTGTGCTGTTGGTTTCTTGGTTGCCACCTAGCCCAGAAATTTCTCCCACTTCTCTGAGAAACCAAAGTAAAAGTTTCCCCTACTACCACTCAAATGTAGTATATTCTTATGAACTCTTTGTAAACCAAAATGGCATAAAGTGAAGAATAACTGTTTTGTAAGAGCAAAAATCCTCTTTGGTTTTCTTTCAGTTATCAAAAGAGGGACTAATGTAGGTCTTTTTTAAAAGTAAAGTGGCATAAAATAAACTTTCAGATAATGGAGGAAACTTGTAATTTATAGTGGAAATTGCTTTGTTACCGTAAACATAAACTTTTGTGTCTCTGATATAAACACTGCATGTTTTCCTTGCTATAATATGAATTTTTAAAATATTTTATTTATTTACTTATTTTTCAGATAAATGGAGAGAAAGAGCATAAGACCATAGAGCAGCAGGCATAGGAAGAAGCAGTCTCTTCACTGAGCAAGGAAATGGATGAGGAACTCAATCCCAGGACCCTGGGTTCATGACCTGAGTAGAAGGCAGATGCTTAACTGACGGAGACACATAGGCATCCTTAATCTAAATATTTGTATCACCCCAAAATCTATATGTTAAAACCCTAAACCTTATAAGTTATGGTATTAGGATATTGGCCTTTGGGAGATGCTTAGGTCATGAGGATGGAGGCCTCATGAATGAGATTAGTGCCTTTATGAAATAGAACCAAGAGAACTCTCTCCTCCCTTCAACCATGTAAAGATACAGCAAGAAAATGCCATTTATGAACCAGGAAGGGAGACTTCACCAGACACTGGATTTGTCTACATCTTTGACTTGGACTTCTCAGCCTCCAGGACTGGGAGAAATAAATTTCTGTTTTTTATAAGTTACCCAGTCCATGTTTCTTGTTTATTTTTTCTTGTTTTTGTTATAGCAGTCTGAATGGACTAAGACATTCCTCTATTTTTAGACCTCACACTAGAATTCTGTCTCATTTTCATCTGACCTGTGCTCTAATATTCCACAGGAACTAATCCCTAGTCTACTGGACCATTTTCAATGCTTTCTAAAATATACTGGGTAAGGGATATGAAGATCAATTGCACTGTCTGTTTCCCCTGTAAGTTGATGGAATTGTGCTATAAATATACTGATTACTCATTCAAGTAATGTCTGATTCGTGTAATCTTGATAATACACCTCTATCACCACATAAGATTATGTTGGAAAGTCATGCTTGTCTGCAAAATTCAAGTTTGAAAAGTACGCTGGGAGTTTTCTTCTGCATTTTCCTGGACAAGCCTCTCAGAAGCCTGGGTATTAGAAATTCTCAATGTTTCATGTAGGAACTCATCTAAATTATGCTAAAGGTTAATCTTCTGATGCTATCCACCTTCATTCCATTCAATAACTAGTATTATCCCAGCTGTTCTCAGACTCATTGCTGCTGTTAACCTATTTTCTAATCTCTCGCTCTTTCCTTCATGAACTCTTGCATTCATTTTGAAGACTACTCTTACTTTTTTTAACTATGGTTGACACACAATATTACATTAGTTTTGAATGTACAGCCTAGTGATTTAACAACTATATATGTTATGCTGTGTTCACCACAAGTGTAGCTACCATCTTTTATCATAAAATGTTATTATAATACCATTCCCTGTATTCCCTACACAGTACCATTCATCCCCATGACTTATTCATTGCATAACTGGAAACCTGTGCCTACCACTAATCTTACAATTTTAATTAAGCATTCTCTAAAACACAAGAAGTTATTAAAATGCCCCTGCATTTCTGACTTCCAATATCTGTAAGGATTAGTTTAGGGACCTAAAAGAAAACTATGCAATCCAAACAATGCAGACTCCTTTCAGCACTTGACCAGAGTATTTTACTACTATCAATTCTATATGACAATACCCAAATAGTATAGTAAGTAGTGTAACAAATATACAACTAAAAATTATGTCTTGAACATTTTAATTTTAAGAAGTGAGTTTGATAAATTATTTACAGATTTTGGATACTAGTTCTTTATCTCAAAAGTTATTTGCAGTGAGGTAATTAGGTAATGGGCATTAAGGAGGGCACTTTATGTAATGAGCACTGGGCGTTATATGCAACTGATGAATCACTGAATTCTACCCCTGCAACTAACAATACAGTATATGTTAAGTAAACTGAATTTAAATTAAAAATTAAAAAAATAAAGAAGTGATGATAATCTAAATTAAAAATTTAGATTTTTCTCCATTTAAATATTTATAAATATATCAACAAAAAAGAAGGAACTTTGGTTATTGTGCCCATACCTACATCTATCCACACATTATAGTAACTGTAAGATCTGTACCTTTTTGTGTTTGTGTGAGGGTATTAAACACATAGATGTTGAAAATATTTTGTTAATTTACATTATTTTGCTGAAGGTTATGAAAAGTAGCACACAGAGTTTAAAAATTCATTTCTGAGTAAGAGACTCAAATTCAGTCTCCCTCTCAAAAATACAATGTCAGGGCTTTAATCCACTTAATAAATTTGTGATTCATCAATCTCTCATGAATCATCTGGCCTTCAAGATTGATTATCGGTTCTACTAAAAGCAGTATACTTCATTTGCATTTACCTCCACAGGACAAATGATATTGTACTGTCTTTATTGTACAATACAAATTGATTTTAAAGAAGTTAAATACAATGGTAATTAGGAAAAAGAAGTGTCATGATGTGGTTTTCCTGGTTTTATATCCACCATACTGTGAATCCTTCAAAAAGTGATACCATTTTTAGTTGTTTTGACACACATTTCACTCTTCTCTTTCCTATATAACAATGCAGTATAGATGTAAAGCCAAATATCTTGAATTCCCAGTTTAAAAAAATTATCCCTTCTTAAATATATAGGGAAAAGGAAATAGTATTTAGTTCAGCACAATAAAATATTAATTTATCATTAATGTATTAAATCCTTACATAATTTGTCCAGTGATTTTTTTATTACTTGACATATTTTAGAAATTATAACTGTTTTTGGATAATTTGATGGAAGAGTAGGACAGAGAGAGAAAAAATTGATAGTAAAGAAAGTAAGCAGAGAGAGGTGATTGAGATCGCTATTCAGATTAACACCATAATTTCTGTGGGCTCAGTTCTTTATTTTTCTGTAGTACAGAAAACAGCTTCTTTCATAAACCTCAACCCTCATTTGAAGAAACCAATTCTAAAAAATGAAGGAAGAGCCTCATTTCCATGACTCATTCTGTCTTTGGTTAATCTGAGTTACCAATTAGTACAATTTGTGATGTGGACACAAAATGACCTACAATTTTATTTACTACAGTTGTATTTACTGAAGTAACTAGTTCTTTTATATGTAGTTGCACAAGCTGCTTTAAAATGACAGACATCGGAGAATATACCACTCTGTTTTCCTTTTTTTTCTTTTTTTGAATGATGATATGTATACTTGATAATAATCCACTTTGGCCTCTAATCTTCTTGCCTATATACTAATCACCTGACAAATTCCTTGAAATAACTTGGCATAACAAAACATTTTTAGTGCTTTTCCACATGTGGAGATATTCAAGGCTTCCTGTATGTTCTATTGATCACTTAGGGGAAATGTATCATGTCTAAAAAAGCTAATGGTAAATATTTCTCAATGGGATGTAAACAGGCAGAAATAACTTATTACTAGCTGGAAATCATTTTCTATCCAAAGATTTAAAAATCCTTGTGCAGGGGCACCTCGGTGGCTCAATTGTTAAGCATCTGCCTTCAGCTCAGGTCATGATCCCGGAGTCCTGGGATCAAGCCCTGCATCAGGCTCCCTGCTCAGCAGGAAGCCTTGCTTCTCCCTCTCTCACTCCCCCTGCTTCTGTTCCCTCTCTGGCTGTGTTTCTCTTTGTCAAGTAAATAAATAAAATCTTTTAAAAAGCCTTGTGCATACCAATAGCAATGGATTAAATCTTTTTGTATTTGCCATAAAGAATAATTTAATTAATCTAGATAAAAAGTATACAATCTACGTCTTTTGCTCCACCATAAGCTCTATATCTGTCTTTCTGGTTTCATGCAACAATACTTGTCCTATAGTATAGTAAGTTACAAGCTGGTTAGAGTTCAGATGCTTAAACCAAATTGCTATTTAATTTAAATCTGGAAAATCTGGAATGGCATGCTGGCTTTAAATCTTTTTGATACTGAAGAAAAGAAGATCCCTGATAAAAGAGATGTGTATAGATAAATTACCAACTTTGCAAGGTGAAAATTTGTAATAAGGATGCTTTGTTCATAAAACTACCGATATGCTAAAAGTATTAAAATGTTTCACTATAAAAATATTACAGTATAAAAAAAAGAAAAATGTTACAGTTTCAAGGTGCATAGACTCCATCCTTAGAAGATAAGAGTTCCAGTTATGGCTATGCCTACTTGCAGGTTGTTTATGTGATCTTAGGAAAGTTTTTGAAACTCTTTGTGCCTTAGTTTTGTCATCTAAAAAAAATAGAGATAGCACTTAATCTGATAGAATTAGTGTAAAAATTATATAAGCTAATCCATGCAAAATGCTGAGAAGAATGCCTGACACATATAAATCTATCTACCTATCATCTATCTATCTATCTATCTATCTATCTATCTAATCTATCATCATCTAAATATCTATCATCTGTCTATCATCTATCTATATGATTTCTATATTATAATATGTATTGCATATATATTATCAGTATTATCATTATTACTATTTTTATTAAAGAAAAAATATTTTGTCAAATAAAATAACAATGAAACAAAATATATACATTACGGAAAAATAAAAATTCTATTTTTTAAAAGTTTTCTACTTCTTTATTAAAATAGTCAAAATACCTTCACTCTAACTTTCCAATTCCAAGTTATAAGATAGTCAGGAAGTGTGATTATTTTTTTGTTGTTGTTTGTTTGTTTTTTGTTTTGACTTTAAATTTATTTTATTTTTTCAGTGTTCCAAGATTCATTGTTTATGCCCCACACCCAGTGCTCCATGCAATACGTGCCCTCAGTACCCACCACCAGACTCTCCCATCCCCCACCCCCTTCCCTCCAAGACTCTCAGTTTATTTCTGAGTCCGAAGTCTCTCATGTTCCGTTTCTTTCCCCGAATTACCCTACTTCCCATTTCCTTTTCTTCTCCTACTCCATAGAAGATATACAAATGGCTAACAATTAATGAATTCTTAGGTGATACTGATGCTGCTGGTCCAGAGACACTCAAAGAACCACTCCTTTAAAGAATCACATCTGGGTTTTCTCTTGAAACTTATTCACTAATGAGATGCAGATAGTAGCATGGATCACAGGAGTGGCATCTAAGAATAACCACATCTTCTTTGCCCATGGCAGGACCCAAGGCTTCATGTTGGTATATTTCCAGACATTTTTCCTGAGCGGGGAGGGAGGCTGTCTTCAGAGGATAGGTTTTTATAGCCCAAACCACTGGAATCTGGATACTATGATTATTGAAATATAACAGGAAGGAAAACAAAGGCAGACTTGGAAGGGGAGAGTTATTATCAAAGTCAGCCCCATTGCTGCCAATTTAGAGGTTAAACTTTCTCCATGGTTTGAGAACATCAGTGTGATAAGGGATTTACCTACAGACTACAGAGAGAAATTGACTCTGCAAGGGGCCAGCTGGTTCTCTGCTGGGCACCCCTGCGAATCTGCTTCCTGCTGGCAGGGGGGACCTAGTAATAAGTATGTTGGGTTTTAACACCTTGAGCAGGGCGTCAGAGTCCCAGGTTTGTCAGCTGGGCACTCACTAGACCTGGGTAATGGGCAGTCTTGTTAATGACCTTAGGGTTTCTAATATTTCTGTAATTATTCAATCATTTGGAGTTTTGAGTTTCTAATTATTAGACACAAATTAAAATATCCTCTGTAATTCAGTTCCCTCTGGGCCTTGGACTGGTGGTGCTGGGTTTCTGTCGCATCATCCTTCTAGTGAATGGATAATCATAGTTGCAGTCAGCTTTCTCATAATTTCTCTATGTATTTTACCTCTAGGACTTCCTTTTTGCCATCAGGTGCCTAACCAGTCACACTGATGTGCTCAGTGATAAATGCCAGATGTTCCTCCTTCCATGTCTGGCCCTTAGTCCAAGGTAATATTCTCAATACCGGCTGCATATTTTTTTTTACTTTAAATTTATTTTATTTTTCAGTGTTCCAGGATTCATTGCCCATGCCCCACACCCAGTGCTCCATGCAATAGATTCCGTCAGTACCCACCACCAGGCTCTCCCAACCCCCCCACCCCTCCCTCCAAGTCCATCAGTTTGTTTCTCTGTCCAAAGTCTCTCATGTTTCATTTCTCTCCCTGAATTACTTTCCTTCTCCTACTGTACTCTATATTACCCCTTATGCTCTACAAGTAAGTGAAACCATGTGATACTTGACTTTCTCTACTTGGCTTATTTCACTCAGCATAATCTCTTCCAATCCAGTCCATGTTGCTACAAAAGTGGGTATTCATCCTTTCTGATGGAGGTGTTGTATTCCATTGTATGTATGTACCACATCTTCTTTATCCATTCATCTGTTGATGGGCACCTTGGCTCTTTCCACAGTTTGGCAATTGTGGCCATTACTGCAATGAACATTGGGGTACATATGGCCCTTATTTTCACTACATCTGTATCTTTGGGGTAAATACCCAGCAGTGCAATTGCAGGGTCATAGGGTAGTTCTATTCTTAACTTTTTAAGGAATCTCCACACTGTTTTCCAAAGCGGCTGCACCAACTTGCATTCCCACAAACAGTATAGGAGGGTTCCCCTTTCTCTGCAGCCTCTCTGACACTTGTTGTTTCCTGACTTGTTAATTTTGGCCATTCTGACTGGTGTAAGGTGGTATCTCAGTGTGGTTTTGATTTGAATTTCCCTGATAGCTAGTGACGATGAACATTTTTTCATGTGTCTATTAGCCGTTTGTGTATCTTCTATGGAGAAGTGCCTCTTCATGTCTCTTGCCCATTTTTTGATGTGTTCATCTTCTTTTTGGATGTTGAGTTTGAGTAGTTCTTTATAGATCTTGGATACCAGCCCTTTGTCTGTAGTGTCATTTGCAAATATCCTCTCCCATTCTGTGGGTTGCCTCTTTGTTTCGTTGACTGTTTCCTTTGCTGTACAGAAGCTTTTTATTTTGATGAAGTCTCACAGGTTCATTTTCGCTTTTGTCTCCTTTGCCTTTGGAGACGTGTCTTGAAAGAAGTTGCTGTGGCCGATGTCAAAGAGGTTACTGCTTATGTTCTCTTCCAGGATTTTGATGGATTCCTGCCTCACGTTGAGGTCTTTCATCCATTTTGAGTTTACCTTTGTGTGTGGTGTAAGACAATGGTCTAGTTTTATTCTTCTATATGTAGCTGTCCAATTTTCCCAGTACCATTTATTGAAGAGACTGTCTTTTTTCCACTGGATATTTTTTCCTGCTTTGTCGAAGATGATTTGACCATAGATTTGTGGGTCCATATCTGGACTCTCTACTCTGTTCCATTGGTCTATTTCTCTGTTTTTGTGCCAGTATCATGCCGTCTTGGTAATCACAGCTTTGTAATAAAGCCTGAAGTTGATTGTTGATAATAACCATTAAAATTAATGGGAACACTTTTATTTTTATATATGGATAAAATTGAACCTATAGGGGATTTCTGAAACAGAAAAAATCAAATCTCTAAGGGATACTTGGCATTAAGTATGCTTTAAGGAAAGAGAGTCTGAATCGCATTCCATTCAAATCCTCTATGAGATTTTCTAAGCACTGGCTGTGAGTTATGTATTTACCTTGTATAGTAAATCATATTTCTTCTAACAGATCTTCCTCTTATTCTGTCCTTCTAAATTAATCAATTGCACTATTACAAATTATTAGCTTGTTTTTATGATATCTCTAATAACTTTGGAGAAGTGGCTTATTGTATAGCTAATGAAACATAAACTCTAAGGTGCTTTGTTTGCATGGGTTCTTTATAAACCCCAGGAGAGAACCTAACAAATTTAGGTGTATAATTTTGGATTATTTTTCTTCAAAAGGATCCAATTCAAATTGTATAAACTTAAAACCCTACAAATCCTGGGTTTCTCCCTGTCTTAAATTATTACTATATGCCCTTAACACTATAAAAATTAGTGAATATATAAGGAGGTGCTAAATAGATGTTTTCCTCCCTTACTTACTTTTTTTTTAAATTGAGATTATAATTGACATACAACATTACCTTAGCTGTAGGGGTTCAATATAATGGTTTGATATATGTATGTACTATAAAATAATGACTACAATACTTTTGGTTAATATCCATCACCACATATAATTACTTTTTTGTGATAGCAATTTTCAAGATTTATTCTCTTAGGAACTTTCATATATACAATATAGTACTGTTAACTATAGTCACATTAAATCCCCAGAACTATTTGTCTCATAATGGAAGTTTTTGACCATCCTCATCCATATCCCTCCGCCCTTCCCCTGGCAAACACCAATTTGTTCTCTGTGTCTGTGAGTTTGGATTTTTTATTTTGCTTTAGAGTCCATATGTAAGTGAGATCATATGGTATCTATGTTTCTGTCTGACTTACTTCACTTAGCATATTGCCCTCAAATTCTACCTATGTTGTGGCAAATGGCAAGATTTCCTTCTTTTTAATAGTTGAACAATATTCCATTGTATATTATGTATGATACATGTATCATGTAATCAAATATATGTGTAGATGTGGTATATATCATGTATGATATATGTCATATTTCCCTTTAATTTCTTTTAATTTGGGTATAACTGACATATAATGTTACATTAGTTTAAGGTGTAAAACATATTGATCCAACTTCTCCATATGTTATGCTATGTTCACCCCAAGTGTCGTTACCATCTGTTACCATACAACACTAATACAGTATCATTGAATATATTCTTAATTCTGTGCCTTTTAGTCCCTTGATTTACTAATTCCACAATGGAATTCTGTATCTTTCACTCTCTTTTATACATTTTGCTCATTCCCCCACCCCTCTTCTCTCTGAAAATCATCAGTCTGGACTCTGTCCTTATAGTTTTGATTTTTACTTTGTGTTTGTTCATTCATTTGGGTTTTTTCAGTTTCCATATATGAGAAAAAC
>PITA01002491.1:53842-80656 GCA_004023965.1 Spilogale gracilis
TTTTTTTTTTTAAAGATTTTATTTATTTGACAGAGAGAAACACAGCCAGAGAGGGAACACAAGCAGGGGGAGTGAGAGAGGGAGAAGCAGGCTTCCCGCCGAGCAGGGAGCCCGATGTGGGACTCGATCCCAGGTCTCCGGGATCATGACCTGAGCCGAAGGCAGTTGCTCAACCAACTGAGCCACCCAGGCGCCCCAATTGACTTTTATTTCTTAAAGTCTTTTTAATTTTCACCTTTAGAGTTACATTCTACCTTCTCAGTGCAATTAATTTTATTTTTGTATATATACATTTTTTTTTTCTTTACAATTTTGGGATGGGTTTCCTCTAATGATGTGACCAAAATACACTCAGGAAATAGAGTAATGCTATTTCATTCCCCTGTGTGTTTATTTCCCTTCCTTCTTTGTTGTTGTTGTTGTTCTTTCTTCCACTTTTTTTCTTGTTTTTCAATTTCCATTTTTACAGTTACAGTCTGCCCTTTCAGTGTATTTAATTTTATTAGTTAATTAATTAATTGATTAATTGATTAAATTTTTATTTATTTGACAGAAAGAAACACAGCCAGAGAGGGAACAGAAGCAGGGGGAGTGAGAGAGGGAGAGGCAGGCTTCCCACCAAGCAGGGAGCCTGATGCAGGGCTTGATCCCGGGACTCCAGGATCATGACCTGAGCTGAGGGCAGAGGTTTAGCCACTGTGCCACCCAGGCTCCCCTTTAATTTTATTTTTGTACATATACAGGTTTTTCTTTCTTTAATATTTTAGGATCTAGTTTTCTATAAAACAGACCAAAATACACACAGAATCTAGCATCTTTCCCTATTGGGCTCACATGTCTGACTATATTCTTTTTTCCTCCCTGTTTTGGGTCTCATCTGGTTTGTTTAATGTATATTTATCTGGCTTCATTGTTGTCCTTTTAGTATTTTGTTCTCTCATACATTTATTCTTCCCTGGACAGAATGACAAGATGGAAAAACTCAACTCAGGAAAGAGAACAAGTAGCAGCCCTGACTGCCAGGGTCCTAATCAATATGGACATTAGTAAGATGTTGGAACTAGAGTTCAGAATAATGATTATAAAGATAATAGATGGGCTTGAAAAAATAGAAGACACTAGAGAATCACGTTTGGAGAAAGAAAATAACTAAAATCTAACCAAGTTGAAATCAAAAAGGCTATTAATGAGGTGTAATAAAAAATGGAGGCTCTAAATGCTTGGATAAAAGAGGCAGAAGAGAGAATTGGTGATACAGAAGACCAAATGATGGAGAATAAAGAAGCTAGGAAAAAGAGAGATAAACAACTTACTGACTCATGAAGGGAGAATTTCAGAGATAAGTGACATAAGAGCAAAACAATATTAGAAAACTGGGATCCCATAAGAAGAAAGAAAGAGAGAAGCAGAAGGTATATTGGGGCAAATTATAGAGGAGAATTTCCTTAATCTGGGGATGGAAACAGGTATCAAAAACCAGGAGACAGAGAAAACCACCATCCAAATCAATAAAAATAGGTCAACAATCCAACATCTAAGAATGAAACTTAGAGAAAAAATCTGAAATCAACAAAGGACAGGAGGTATGTAATCTACAGTGGTAGAAACATTAGATTGGCAGCAGAACTATCCACAGAGATAAGACAGGGCAGAAAGGGCTGGCATTATATATTCAGTGTACTAAACAAGAAAAATACACAGCCAAGAATACTCTATCCAGCTAGATTGTCTTGCTAATAGAAGAATAATTAAAAAGTTTCCAGGAAAAACAGAAACTGAAAGAAATTGTGATCACCAAATCAAACCTACAAGAAATATTAAAAGGGGTCCTCTAAGCAAAGAGAGAGTCCAAAAGTAACACATATCAGAAAGGAACAGAGACAATATACAGTAACTGTCACCTTACAGGTAATATAATAGCACTATATTCATATATTTCAATAGTTACCCTGAATGTAAATGGGTTAAATGCCCAATCAAAGGCACAGGTATCAGATTGAAAAAAAGGAAAAGACCAATTCATATGTTGTGTGCAAGAGACTCATTTTAGAATCAAAGACACTTCCATGTTTAAAGTTGGGAGAGGAAAATCTTTCAACATGCTAACGGACACCAAAATAAAGCTAGAGTGGCTATTCTTGTATCAGACAAATTAGATTTTAAACCAAAGACTGTAAAAGGAGATGAGAAAGGACAATATATCATAATTATTTTAAAAGTCTATCCATAGGTTGCTGGGTGGCTCAGTTGGTGTGTCTGCCTTCAGCTCAGGTCATGATCCCAAGGTCCTGGGATTGAGCCACACATCAATTGCCATTTTTTATCTTATTTTTATCTTATTTTATCATTATCTTAATTTATCATATTTTTTTTCATTTTTATCTTATTTTATCACCTTTGAAGAAACTCCTACACATATTATTTTCAAATTTTCCAGGTGGGTCTTTTTGTCTTTATATATTGTTAAGTTCTAAGAGTTTTTATATATTTTAGATATTAAACCCTCATTTTGTGTAAGGTTTTCAAATATTTTTTCCTTTTCTGTAGATTGTCTTTTAATTTTCTAAATGATATTCTTTAATGCATAAAATAATTTTTTGTAAAGCCCCCCAAAATAATACTTATAATTAAGATATATTTATGTGTTATATGAAGAAATTTCATTCATTTTATTTTAATTCTAGTATAGTTAACCTACAATCTTATGTTAGTTTCTGGTGTACAATTTAATGATTCACCTATCTATATATCACACAGTACTCATCACAAAAATATCCTCCTTAATACCTATCACCTATATCACACCTATATTCACCACCTACCTCTCCTGTGGTGACTATCAGTTTGTCCTCTAAAGAAGTAGAACTTTTGAACAAACTATTAACCAGCAAAGAATTTGTATCAGTAATCAAAAGAAGTCCCCACAACCTGAAGTCCAGGGCCAGATGATTTCACAGCCAAAATCTACCAAACATTTAAGGAGAATTAATACATAGTCTTCTTAAGTTATTACAATAAATAGGAAAGGAAAAAAAATGCATTCCATGTGGCCAACATTACTCTGATACCAAAACTGGATAAAGACTCCATGAAAAAGAACCACAAGCCAATAGGTCTGATGAACATAGATACCAGCATTCTCAATAAAACACTAGCAAACTAAATTCAACAATACATTAGCAAAATCATTCACCATTATCAAGTGGGACTTATAACTGGGTTGCAAGTGTGGTTCAATATTCAAAAATCAGTCAACATGATACAAATTAGTAAAATAAATGACAAGAACAATATGATTATTTCAATAGAAGCAGAAAAGTCATTTGACAAAATACTACATCCATTCATGATTAAAACACTCAACAAAGTAAGCCAGAAAAAAATACCTAAACATAATACAATCCATATATGAAAAACCACAGCTAATAGAATCCTAATGGGGAAAAAGTGAAAGCTTTTCCTTTGTAGTCAGGAACAAGACAAGGATGCACATTCACAGCACTGTTATTTGACATAGCACTGGAAGTCTTGGCGATAGTAATCAGCAACAAAAAACGAAATAAAAAGCATCCAAATCCATAAAGAAGAATAATTTTCACTATTTGCAGATGACATGGTATTGTATATAGAAAACATGGAAGACCCAGCAAAAGCTGCTAAACTGACAAATGGATTCAGTAAAGTCATAGGATACAAAGTCAACATACAGCAATCTCTCTGTGTGTGTATAAATTATATATATATATATATATATATATATATATATATATATATATAAAATGAAGCAGCAGAAAGAAAAATCAAGGAATGCATCCCATATCAAGAAATGCATCCCATTTACAAATGCATCAAAAACAATAAGATTTCTAGGACTAAATCTAACCAAAGAGCTGAAAAACCTGATTCTGAAAACTGTAAAACACTGATGAAAGAAATTGAAGAGGAGAAAAAGAAATGGAAAAAAACAATTATCATGGGTTGGAAAAACAAGTATTGTTAAAATGACTATACCACCCAAAGTGGTCTTAACATTCAGTGTATTCCCTACCAAAATACCAAAAGCACTTTTTGTAGAGCTAGGAAATTTTTTTTTCTAAAATTTGTTTGGAACCACAAAAGACTCTGAATAGCCAAAGCAACCTTAAAAGAGAAAATCAAAGGGACACCTGTGCTTCTTTCTTGGTTAAGCATTTGCCTTCAGCTCAGGTCATGAACTTGGTGTCCTGGGTCCATCTATTTGCTGTTCCTTATGAGGGTTCATCTTCCTTATTCCCCAGGCCATAAACTCCATTAGAAGGCCGACTTTTTCTGGTGCAGCACTGTACTCCTACTTCTTAGATTAATGTTTTATATATATGCTCAATAAATATTGGTTGAGTGAAAGTATAATACCCACGTCTGTATAGTATATTACATACTTTTCTATGTGGTAGTTACAACTTCTTCAATATACAAGGTTTGAATTTTAGATATACTCAATAAAGAAATAAAGCAACAATTATGATGTCATATGACATATGCCATAAGCAGAGTTTTCCAGGATCACTTGCCAGAGTTTCATTGAGTTGTGGTTTCTGAGTCAATATCTGTGACTGAGTAAAGGAAAAGGGGTTGAAAAGAGATAATCTGAGCAATAATGAAGTCCCAACAAAGGCTTTAGCCCTTTGGGACACCTGGGTGGCTCAGTTGGTTAAGCATCTTCCTTTGGCCCAGGTCATGATCCCAGGGTCGGTCCTGGGATCAAATCCCACATTGGGTCCTCTGCTCAGTAGGGAGCCTGCTTCTCCCTCTCCCTTTGCCTGCTGCTCCCTCTGCTTGTGATCTCTCTCTCTCTCTCTCTCTCTCTCTCTCTCTCTCTGTAAAATAAATAAATAAATCTAAAAAAAAGGCCTCAGCCCACCCCATGGGTAGTTCTAGAACTGGGTAGCCCTTCAGATTTGTCCTGAACTGAGGTAATAAAACCAAACATCTGTACTCATGTATCCTCAATCATTTGAAGTGTGGTCTATATCCCAGAAGAGGTTTTGACCTTTAATGAAGTAACCCTCTTAAGCTGAGGGTACATGCTGTCAAGGATATCTCAGCTCTGATCTTTCAGCTATTAACCTTCTCAAAGAATGAATGCATCAGTCTTGGATGAGATGATAGGATTGTGGTAATCTGAGAAACACATAACAATGCTTATTATCTACTCTTTTTTTTTTTGGTATGGATCCATTTACTTCATTTAAGTTGGACGAGCAGCTCCTCCTGTATTCTAGTGGATCTCTTTTATGGAAAAAATGTTATAAAATAAAAGGGTAGAAAAACTATGGTCTATAACACAGAAACTGGTATTGAGGCCACAAGACCACTGATATTCATCTTTCTCCTTTACTATTCATTTTAGATATCCCTTAGCTAGTAATGGATGACTCAAATCATCATCCATGAAGTGTCTGAGCTTTTACCCATCATATTATTCTGAGGCTATAACTGATCTATTTGTTCATTTAGCTTCAAAAATAAGTGAAAGAGCTGGAAAGTGGTCCTCTAAGCAAAAAGAGAGCCAAAAAAATAACATAGACAAGAAAGGAACAGAGGCAATATACAGTAACAATCATCTTATAGGCAATACAGTGATACTAAATTCATACCCTGAATGTAAATGGGCTAAATAGCCCCAATCAAAAGACATAGAGTATCAGAATGGATTTAAAAAAATAAGACCCATTGATATGCTGTCTGCAAGAAATTCATTTTAGACCCAAAGACATCTCCATATTTAAAGTGAAGGAGTGGAAAACAATTTACTATGCTAATGGACATCAAAAGGCAGTTGGGGTGGCAATGCTTATATCAGACAAATTAGATTTTAAGCCAAATACTATAATAAGAGATGAGAAAGGACACTATATCATACTTAAAGGGTCTGACCAATAAGAAGATCTAACAATTTTATTTTTTTAAGATTTTATTTATTTATTTGACAGAGAGATCACAAGTAGGCAGAGAGGCAGGTAGAGAGAGAGAGAGGAGGAAACAGGCTCCCTCCCTCCCTGGGCTCAATCCTAGGACCCTGAGATCATGGCCTGAGCCTAAGGCAGAGGCTTAGCCCACTGGGCCACCTAGGTACCCAAGATATAACAATTTTAAATATCTATGCCCTAACATTGGAGGAGCCAATTATATAAAACAATTAATACCAAAATCAAAGAAACACATAAACATGACAATAACAGAGGGCATTTTAACACCCAAATCATTGAAATGGAGAGATCATTGAAACAAAAGATCGACAAGGAAATAAAGACTTTAAATGACACCCTGGACCAGATGGACATCATAGATATATTTTGAACATTCCATTCCAAAGCAAAAGAATATACATTCTTCTCTAGTCCACATGGAACATTCTCCAGGATAGATCACCTTCTGGGTCACAAATCAGGTCTCAACAAGCACCAAAAGATTAGGACCATTCCCTGCATAATTTCAGACTACAATACTTTGAAACTAGAATGCCATCACAAGATTAAAGTTGGAAAAAACTCAAATATATGGAGGATAAAGAGCATCCTATTAAAGAATGAATGGGTCAAGCAGGAAATTTTAAAAGGAATTTTAAAAATTCATGGAAACAAATAAAAATGAAAACACACTGTTCAAAATCTTAGGGATACAGCAAAAGCAGTCCAGAGAAGAAAGTATATAGCAATACAAGCCTTTCTCAAGAAACAAGAAAACTATCAAGTACACAACCTAAGATTGTGCACCTAAAGGAGCTGAAGAAGGAACAGCAAATAAAGTCTAAACCCAGCAGGAGAAGAGAAATAATAAAGATCAGAGCAAAAATCAATGAAATAGAAACCAAAATAGTAGTAGAACACATCAAAGGCCCTAGGAGCTGGTTCTTTGAAAGAATTAATAAGATTGATAAGCCCCAGCAAAACTTACCAAAAAGAAAAGAGAAAGGACCTAAATTAAGAAAATAATGAATGAAAGAAGAGAGATCACAACCAACACTGAAGAAATACAAACAATTATAAGAACATACTATGAGCAAATATATGCCAGCAAATTTGACAATCTGGAAGAAACTGATGCATTCCTAGAGATGTATAAACTACCAAAACTTAACCAGACAAAATATAGAAAACCTGAAGAGCCCCATAAACTAGTAAGGAAATTGAAGCAGTAATCAAAAACTCCCAACAAACTACTAACTATCCTTGCCTTGTTCCTGATCTCAATGGGAAAGATGTCAGCTTTTCCCCATTGAGAATGATAGTTGCTGTTGGTCTTTCATAGATAGATTTTATAAGGTTGAGGATGTTCCCTCTATCCCTATACTTTGAAGAGTTTTAATCAGGAATGGATGGTTTATTTTGCCAAATGCTTTTACTGCATCAACTGAGAGGACCATGTGGTTATTCTCTTTTCTCTTATTGATTTCTTCTATGATATTGATTGATTTACAAATGTTGAACCACCCTTGCATCCCAGTGATAAATCCCACCTGGTCATGGTGGATAATCTTTTTTAATTAGCTAGGATCTTGCTAAGAATCTTGGCATCAATATTCATCAGAGATATTGGTCTGAAATTGTCCTTTTTTTATGGGGTCTTTGCCTGGTTTGGGGATTAAAGTAATGCTGGCTTCATAGAAAGAGTCTGGAAGTTTTCCTTCTGTTTCTATTTTTTTGAAACAGCTTCGGGAGAATATGTATTATTTCTTCTTTGAATGTTTGGCAGAATTCCTCAGGGAATATATCAGGTCCTGGGTTCTTGTTTTTTGGAAGGTTTTTGAACACTGCTTCAATCTTGTTACTAGATATTGGTCTGTTCAGATTGTCGATTTCTTCCTGTTTCAGTCTTGGAAGTTTATAACTTTCCAGGAATGCATCCATATCTTTTAGGTTGTTTAACTTATTGGCATATAACTGTTGATAGCAATTTCTGATGATTGTTTCTATTTCCTTGGTGTTAGTCAGGATCTCTCCCCTTTCATTCATAATTTTATTAATTTGGGTCCTGTCCCTTTTCTTTTGAATTAGTTTGGCCAATGACTTATTGATCTTATTAATTCCTTCAAAGAATGAGCTTCTAGTTTTGTTGATGTGTTCTAATTTATCTCTGGTTTCTCATTCATTGATCTCTGCTTTAATCTTAATTATTTCCCATCTTGTGTGTTGGTTTGGCTTATATTGTTGTTGATTTTCCAATTATTTAAGGTGTAAAGAGAGTTGGTGTATTCAGGACTTTTTTATTTTTTTGAGTGACCCTTGGATGGCTATGTATTTTCCCCTTAGGACTGTCTTTGCCATATCCCAACGGTTTTGGATTGATGTACCTTCATTCTCACTGGTTTCCATGAAATGTTTAAGTTCTTCCTTGATTTCTTGGTTGATCCAAACATTCTTGAGCAGGATAGTCTTTAGCTTCCAAGTGTTTGAATTGCTTCTGAACTTTTTCTTGTGGTTGAGTTCCAGTTTCAAGGCATTGTGATCAGAGAATATGGAAGGAATAATCTCAGTCTTTTGGTATCAGTTGAGCCCTGATTTGTGAAATATTATGTGGTCTATTCTGGAGAAATTTCCATGTGCACTCGAGAAGAATGAGTATTCTTCTGTTTTAGGGTAGAATGTTCTGAATATATCTTTGAGGTCCATCTGGTACAATGTGTCATTGTAAGCCCTTGTTTCTTTGTTGATTTTCTGTTTAAATGATCTGTCCATTACTAAGAGTGGTGCTTTAAGATCTCCTACAGTTAATGTATTATTATGGAATGTTGTATTAAATATAATGTTGTAATAATAAATGAGTTAAAGATAAAAGAACAAGAATCATGAGAATTAATTTAAAATTTAAAGTGAAAATTTAAAAATAAAAATGATAAGAAGTTAAAAGAAAAATAAAATGAAAAGTTGTATCTATAAAATATATAGTGTTTGGGGTAGTACCGGGAGCTTAATATATTGTTTTTTCCCTGATGTTGGGGTTTTACAGTTTTATGGAAACCCTTTCGTGGTTATCCTCTTGTTCTGGCTTTCCTTCTGGGAGAGGTGCCTGCCGCGTTACTTTTCAGTCAGTGTTGCTTGGGCTGAGTCTCCTTGCCCCTATCAAGGGTCTGGGCTCTATGGAAACCAGACTTTTAGGCTTTTGTTCTCTGGAGGTTTTTGCTGTTTTGCAGCTTTTCTGAAAGTCAGGGCAAAGTAAGCTCTCCACACCCATACCTCGATCTCAGAGAGAAACCTCAGTCAGCTCCTCTCTAAATATGTAGGGCACACAGACTTCCCCTCTGCACTCCTCCTGCACCCCACCACCTCTTACAGGTAGCACACACCCCCTATCACCAGCCACAATGGCACCTGAGGCACCTACTTGTCCCTTCACCCCATGCCACAGAAACGAGTGATATCAGTTTGTGTGAGCCTATCCCTATCAAGAGGCTATCAGAATCCCATTCCCATGCTGGGTGGTCTCTAACCTGGCATCCAGCATGTCCCGCAGAAGGCTGTGGCAAGAGTCACCTCCATCGCTGGTTGTATGCCCCTAGCCCAAGTGGTGATCCAAGGTTGTGTGCCCCTAACCCAAGTGGTGATCCAAGCGCAGACTCAGGGACTTCCCTCGGAGTTCCTTCAGGCGCTGGGAAGTGCTTTCTACTGCTGGCCTGGAGCCGCAGTTTTATGCCCCTGCCAGTGGCTGTCAGATTCCCCCAGTTGCCTCTTAAGACCCGATGTTTTTGAATGCTTTTAACCAGACTGCAATTTGATGCTGGATCCCAAGCACAGTTTTGTATTGGGGTATTGCTTTCCAGTGGGTTGCTTTTGGTGACTCCCTCCCTCTCCTGTTTCTCCTCTGAAATCAATCCGAGTGCTCCTGCTCCACTTTTCCTGTCTGCTGATGCTTTTCTACCCCCATAGAGATCCATAAGTGAGTAGTCCTACATCTCACGCTGATTTCTTGGATGTTCAGAGTGTTCTGGTAAATATTTAGCTCACTTCAGGGGACCCTTTGAAACAGGGTCTCCTACTTCTCCATCTTGCCCCCACAATTTATTATTATTATTATTATTATTTTTAGTCTAACCATAACATTAAAGAAAGCCATCAAACCACAGTGGTGAAGAGTGAGACAAGAAGAAAGGAAAAAAGACTTGCAAAAACAAGTAGAAAACAATTCAGAAACTAAGAATAAGTATATACATATCAATAATTACTTTAAGCATAAGTGGACTAAATGTTCCAGTTAGAATATACGCATTGACAGAATGGATAAAAACACAAAACCCATCTATATTCTGCCTAGAATGGACTCACTTGAAGCCTAAGAGCACATGGAAACAGAATGTGAAGGGATTAAAAAAAATGTATACCAAATGAATGGAAGAAAAAAAGGAAAAGAAAAAGCCTAGGGTAGCAGTTCTTATATCAGACAAAACAGACTTTAAGATAAAGAATGCAGGAGAAGACAAAGATGGCACTACATAATGATAAAACAATCAATACAAAAGATAACTTTTTAAAAGATTTTATTTACTTGCTTGACAGAGGAGAAGATAGTGAGAGAGCGAACACAAGAAAGAGGAGTTAGAAAGGCAGAAGCAGGCTTCCCGCTGAGCAGGGAGCCAATGTGGGGCTTGATCACAGGACTCTGGGATCATGACTTGAGCCAAAGGCAGATGCTTAATGACTGGGCCACCCAGGCTCCCCAGAAAAGATAATTTAACAATAGCAAATATCTATGCAACTAATATAGGAGCACCAAAATATTTAAGTAAATATTAACAAAGGGAGAAATTGACATTAATACAATAATAGTAGGGGATTTTATTACCCCACTTATAACAATGGGTAGATCATACAGACAGAAAATCAAGAAGGAAATAATGACTTTGAATGACGCATTTGATCAGATGAATATAATATATCTATACAAAACATTCCATTAAAAAACAGCAGAATACACATCCTTTTCAAGTGCAACTTAAACATTCTCCAGGAGAGAGCATATGTTAGGCTACAAAACAAGTTTTAATAAATTTAAGAAGATTGAAATCATATTACGTACCTTTTCTGACCACAAATGTATGAAACTGAAATAACCACAAGATATTCAGTAAAGTCTCAGGTATAAAATCATTGTACAGAAATACATTATATTACTATATAACAATAATGAATAAGAAGAAAGAGAAATTAAGAAATAAATGACATTTACAATTTCAACAAAAATAGTAATATACCTAGAAATAAACCCAAACAGGTAAAAGACCTATACTCTGAAAATTATAAAACACTGAAGAAAATAATTGAAGATTACACAAAGAAATGGGAAGACATTCCATTGTCATGGATTGGAAGAACAAATATTATTAAAATGTCTATAACTTATGTAGCAATTTACATATTCAAAGCAATCTGTATCAAAATACCAACAGCATTTTTTTTCCACAGGGCTAGAACACATGATCCTAAAATATGTTTGGAAACATAAAAGACTCTCAATAGCCAAAGTAACCTTGAAAAAGAAAAGAAGGGGCACCTGGGTGGCTCAGTTGGTTGGGTGACTGCCTTTGGCTCAGGTCATGATCCCAAAGACCCAGGATCAAGCCCCACATCGGGCTGCCTGTTTGGCAGGAAGCCTGCTTCTCCCTCTCTCACTCCCCCTGCTTGTGTTCCCTGTCTCATTGTGTTTCTCTCTGTCAAATAAATAAATAAAATCTTTTAAAAAAAAGAAAAAGTAAAGAAAAACTGGAGGCATCATAATTCTGGACTGCAAGTTAATTACAAAGCTTTAGTGATCAAATAAGTATGATATAGACACATTGAGTAATAGAAAAGTATACAAAACCCAGAAATGAGCCCACAACTATACAGTCAGTTAATCTTTGCCAATGAGGAAAGGACATCAATGGAAAAAAGTCTCTTCAACTAATGATGTTGGGGAAACTGGAAACCAACCTGCAAAAGAGTGAACCTGGACCTCTTTCTTACACCATGCACACAATAAATCCAAAATGAAGGAAAGACCTAAATGTGAGTCAGGAAACCATGAAAATTCTAGAGAACCCAGGCAGTAACCCTGACATCAGTCACAGCAACTTTTTTTCTGGGTATGTCTCTCGAGGCGAGGGAAACAGAAGCAAAAATGAATTATTGAGACTTCAAGGTAAAAATTTGTCACAACAAAGGGATCAAACAACAACAACAACAAAAACCTAAAAGGAAAACTATGGAACAGAAGGAGATATTTGCAAATGAAATATCTGATAAATGGCTAGTATCCAAGTTCTACAAAGAACTTATCAAACTCAATACCCCCCAAAATGTGATCACATAAAAAAAATGGGCAGAAGACATGAACAAACACCTCTCCATAGAAGACATAAAAATGGCTAACAGAAACATGAAAAAATGTTCATTATCATTAGCCATCAGGGAAATTCAAATCAAGGCCACATTGAGATACCACCTTACACTGTTTAGACTGGCTAAAATTAACAAGGCAGGAAACAGCAAATGTTGGTGAGGATGTGGAGAAAAGGTAACCCTCTTACACTGTTTGTGGGAATGCGAGTTGGTACAGCCACTCTGGAAAACAGTTTAAAGATACCTCAAGAAGTTAAAAAAAAAAAAAAAACACAGCTACACTATGACCCATAAAATGCACTAATGAATATTTAATAAAAAGATACAGATGCAGTGAAAAGAAGGGGTATATGCACCCCAACGTCCATAGAAACAATGTGCACAATAGTCAAACTATAGAGGATCCAAGATGTCCTTCAACAGGGAATAAAGAAGATTTAGTTTATATACACAATGGGATATTACTCAGCCATCAGAAAAGATGAATACCTACCATTTTGTTACTGCCGGGGAGCCAGCCTCGGCAGAGATGTGGGTCTTGAACTGCGGGATGTCTGGCTGGTGAAATAATAATGACTCGGACACGGAGATCTGATGCAAGCTGACAGACCTGAGGTCAGTCAGGAGAGACCTATGAAGCAGGCTCAGCCTCACGCTCTGGCTTTTTAGCATTGGCTTTCTAGCTCTAGCTCTCTAGCTCTGGCTTTGGCCTTCTTGCTCTACTTCTCTCTCCTTCTGTCTCTCTACTCTCTGTCTGCTTTTCTTTCTGCTGCTTTCTTTGCTTCTTTGCTTCTGTCTCTCTCTTTGCAGGCTCTCTCTGTTTCTTGGGGCTCTCTTTGAAGGCTCTCTTGCTGCTTCCTCTAAGGCTCTCGTGCTGCCTCCTCGCAGGCTCTCTGCCTTTGTCTCTCTCTCTCTCAGTCTCTCTGTCTCTTTGGACTGACCGGGGCCCCAGTCTTTTATTATTTAAAAGTGAGGAAGTTGGGTGGTGCAGTTAAATATTTAACTGCTTTTGCACCCACCCTAGAGACAGGATTAGTATTGTTACTGCAGGGTACAGACTGATTGCTTAAATTCACAGAAGTTGAGACCATTGAGGCACAGGGATCAATAAATACAGATAATAGATACAGAGATATGATTACTGGGAGGAGGATTGAATGGAACTATATGTCTTGAATAAACACACCAAGGACAAATTGCCCCAACCCACAGGGTATGTGGCTTTCCGGATTCTAGGTAGGGAAAGCCCGGAGGGGCTTTCATTCACATTCACAGGTACCTCCACCAAAGTTTCTGGTGGCTTGGGAGGGGTGGATCATGCACCGTCCCCGACACCATTTAAATTGACATGGATGGAACTGGAGGGAATTATGCTAAGATAAATAAGTCAATCATAGAAAAAAAACAATGATAATATGGCTTCACTTATATGTGGGGTATAAGGAATAACATAGAGGATCATAGGGGAAGGGAGGGAAAACTGAATGGGAAGAAATCAGAGAGGGAGACAAACCATTAGAGACTCTTGACTCTGGGAAACAGTCTTGTGGAAAGGGAGGTGGGTGGGGGGATGGGGAAACTGGACGATGGGCATTGAGGAAAGCATATAATGTGATGAGCACTGGGTGTTATACGCAACTAGTGAATGCCTGAACACTACATCAAAAGCTAATGATGTAATATATGTTGGTTAATGGAATTTAAATGAAAAAAAAGTGACATTGGTCCAATTTTCCCAGGACCATTTGTTGAAGAGACTGTCATTTTTCCTTTGGTATTCTTTTCTGCTTTGTCAAAGATTAGTTGACCATAGAGTTGAGAGTCCATTTCTGGGTTCTCCATTCTGTTCATTGATCTATGTGTCTGTTTTTTGTGCAAGTACCATGCTGTCTTGATTATCACAGCTTTGTAATATAGCTTGAACTCGGGGATTGTGATGGTCCAAGATCTGATATTCTTTTTACAACATTCCCCTGGTGATTTGGGGCCTTTTCTGGTTCCATATAAGTTTTAGGATTGTTTGTTCCAGACCTCTCAAATATGTTGATGGTGTTTTGATAGTGATTACTTTAAATGTGTAGATTGCTCTGGGTAGCATAGACATTTTCACAATGTTTTTTTTTTCTAATCCATAAGCATGGAATATTTTTCCATTTCTTTGTGTCTTCCTCAACTTCTTTCATAACTATTCTGTAGTTTCTAGGGTGCAGATAATTTACATCTTTGCTCAGGTTTATCCCTATGTTTCTTATGTTTTTTATGCAATTATAAATGCAATTGATTCTCTAATTTCTCTTTCTACAGTTTCATTGTTATTGTATAAGAAAGCAACTAATTTCTGTGCATTGATGTTATATCCTGCCATGTTACTGAATTGCTGTATGAGTTCTAGTAATATGGGAGTGGATAATTTTGGATTTTCCACATAGACTATCATGTCATCTGCAAAGAGAGAGAGTTTGACTACTTCTTTGCTAATTTGAATACTTTTTATTTTCTTTCTGTTGTCTGATTGCTTTTGCTAGGATTTCTAGTACTATGTTGAACAATAGTGGCAAGAGTGGGTATCCTTTTCATGTTCCTGATCTCAATGGGAATTCTCTCAGTTTTTTTTCCTATTGAGAATGATAATCACTGTGTTTTTTATACATGGATTTTATGAAGTTGAGAAATGTTCCTTCTATCCCTATACTTTGAAGAGTTTTAATTAGGAACATGTATTGTGTCAAATGTATTTTTGACATGTATTTTGTCAAATTCTTTTTCTGCATCAATTGAGAGGACCATGTGGTTCTTCTCTATCCTCTTATTTCTGTGTTCTATCACACTGATTGATTTGTGAATGTTGACCCACAATGGTATCCCAAGGATAAATTCCACTTGGTCATGATGGATAATCCTTTTAAAGACCTGTTGGATTCTATTAGCTAGGATGTTACTGAGAATGTTGGCATCCATATTCATCATCAATACTGGTCTGTAATTCATTTTTGGTGAGGCCTTTGTCTGGCTTTGGGATCAAAGTAATGTTGTCCTCATAAAAAGAGTCTAGAAGTTTTCCTTCTGTTTCAATTTGAAACAGCTTTAGGAAAAATGATATTATATCTTCTTGGAATGTTTGGTAGAATTCCCCATGGAATCCATCAGGTCCTAGACTCTATTTTTTGGGGGAGATTTTTGATCGCTGCTTCAATCTCATAACTGGTTATTGGTCTATTCAGGTTGTCAATTTCTTCCTGTTTCAATCTCTGATTTTTATATCCATTTTTCCAGTTTGCTTAATTTATTTTCATATAGCTGTTGATAATAATTTCTGATTATTGTGTTTATTTCCTTGGTGTTAGTTGTGACCTCTCATGTTTCATCCATAATTTTATTAATTTGGGTTCTTTCTCTTTTCTCTTGGATTAGTCTGGCCAATAGTTTATTGATCTTATTGTTTCAAGGAACTAGCTTCTAATTTCTTTAATGTATTCTACTGTATTTCTGGTTTCTAATTGATTGATCTATGTTTTAATCTTAAATATTTCCCTTCACATGCATGGATTAAGTTTCATTTGTTGTTGATTCTTCAGATCTTTAAGGTATAAAGATAGTTGGTGTGCTCAGGATTTTTCTATTTTTGTGAGTGAGGTTTGGATGGCTCCGTATTTCCCCCTTAGGACCACTTTTACTGTATCCCATAGGTTTTGGACCAATGTGTCTTTGTTCTCATTGGTTTCCATAAATTAAGTTCTTTAATTTCCTGGCTGACCCATCATTCTTGAGCAGGATGGTATTTAGCTTCCAAGTTTTTAAATTTATTCCAAACTTTTTCTTGAGATTGAGTTCCAGTTTCACAGCATTGTGGTCTGAGAATAGGCAGGGAATAGTCTTAGTCTTTTGGTGTCAGTTGAGGCCTGATTTGTGACCCAGTATGTGGTCCATTGCAGAGAAAGTTCCATATGCACTCGAGAAGAATGAGTATTCTGTTGTTTTAGGGTAGAATGTTCTTTGTATATCTATGAGGTCCATAAGGTCAGTGTGTCATTCAAAACTCTTGTTTCTTTGTTGATTTTCTGCTTAGATGATCTGTCTATTGCTGAGTGTGCAGTGTTAAGATCCTCTACAATTGACTTATTATTGTCAGTATGTCTCTTTATTTTGGTTAACACTTGGCTTATGTAGTTGGCTGCTGTCATGTTGGGTACATAGATATCTACAATTGTTAATTCTTTTTGTTGTATAGACACTTTAAGAAAGATAAAGTGTCCTTCTGTATCTCTAACTACAGTCTTTAGCTTAAAATCTAATTTGTCTGATATGAGAATTGCTACTGCAGCTTTCTTTTGAGGTCTGTTGGCATGAAAGATAGTTTTCCGTCCCTTCTCTTTCAGTCTGGATGTATCTTTAGTTTCAAAATGAGTCTCCTGTAGAAAGTGTATGGATGGGTCCTGTCTTTTTATCCAATCTGCAACCCTGTGCCTCTTTATGGGAACCTTTAGGCCATTCATGTTGAGAGTGATTATTTACAGATAAGATTTTATTGTCATCATTTTGTCTCTGAAGCCCTTGTTTCTATGGATTTTCTCATATATCTCTGTTCTTGAGGCCTTCCTCCTTTTATAGAACCTCCTTTAATATTTTTTGCAAGGCTGGCTTAATGGTCACATATTATTTTATTCTCTGCTGGTCCTGGAAGCTTCTTATCCCTCTATCTATTCAGAATGATATTATTTCCAGATAAAGAATTCTTGGTTGCATATTCTTCTCATTTATTACCATGCATATGTCTTACCAGCCCTTTCTGGCTTGCCAGGTTTCTGTACAGATATGATGTCATTCTGATATTCCTCTCTATGTACATAAAGAATCTCTTCCCCACTAACTATCCTTGAAATGGTTTCCTTTGTTCTATGATTTGTGAATTTTACTATTACAGGCCTGGGGGTTGATCTGCCCTCACTGATCTTGGGGCTTGTCCTCTCTGCTACTAAGTTGTGATTACTTGTTTAATTCCACAGATTAGGAAATTCTTGGTTACAATTTGGTCTAATATGTCTTCTAGTCCTCTCTCTCTCTCCACCCACTCAGGGATTTCAATAATTCTGACATTGGAATGTTTCATGATATCAATTTTTTCTCTAATTCTGTTTTCATGGATTTTGAACTGCTTGATCCAGGTCTTCTTCTGCTCCTTATTTTCTATCAGTTTTTCTTCAAGATCATTCCTCTGCCTCATTTACCCTAACTGTTAGAATGTTTAGATTAGATTGTGTCTCATTGATAGCATGTTTATGTTCTGTCAGATATGCTCCCTTCTGCCCTTAATGAATCTAAGTTGCCATTAATAGTTGTCTCCAGCCTGACTATTGTCTTCATAACTGCTGCACTGAAGTCTATTTCTGACATTTTGCTTAGATCCATATGCATTAGATTTGCTGGATAAGCCATTGTCTCCTGGCCTTTTCGTTGTTGGGAATTCCTTCTCCTTGTCAATCTGTTGAGTTATGGTTGAGGGGATGTATAACTGAAAATATCAACCACTAACAAACCAGACAATGTGCAACCTCTCGACTGAAGATCCTCTGCCCTCATAGAAATTGAGCCATGTATAATTTTACATTTCAGGCTGATTTCATGGGTGTTCAGAGTGCTCTGGTAGATATCCAGTTCAATTCAAGGGACTAGATGAAGTAGGGAACCCTACTCCTCCACCATCTTGACTCCCCATATGTAGTGGAGTTCTTTCCCTCTTCCTCTTGTGACTGAGTTCTTCTTTCAAAGTACTGTGGTCCAAAAATATAAGGGAATGATCACAATTTTTGGATTCCATTTGAGACCTGATTTGTGACCCAGGATGTGATCTCTTCTGGAGTGTTCCATATGCACTTTAGAAGAATGAGTATTCTGTTGCTTTGGGATGGATGTTCTAAATACATCTGTGAAGTCCATTTGGTCCAATGTGTCATTCAAAGCTATTATTTACTTCTTGATCTTCTGATCTTCCTTTTTGATGGGGTCTTTGTCTGGTTTTGGGATTAAAGTAACGCTGGCTTCATTGAAAGAGTCTGGAAGTTTTCCTTCTGTTTCTATTTTTTTTGAAACAGCTTCAGGAGAATATGTATTATTTCTTCTTTGAATGTTTGGTAGAACTTCCCAGGGAATCTGTCAGGTCCTGGGCTCCTTTTTGGGGGGATGTTTTTGCTTATTATTAGATATTAGTCTATGCAGATTCTCAATTTCACCTTGTTTCAGTCTTGGAAGCTTATAGGTTTCCAAGGAATGCATGCATATCTTCTAGGTTGTTAAATTATTGGCATATAACTGTCGATAGTAATTTCTGATGATTGTTTCTGTTTCCTTGGTGTTAGTGGTGATCTCTACCATTTTCATTCATATATATATATATTTTTAATTTGGGGCCTATCCCTTTTCTTTTGGATTAGTTTGGCCTATGGCCTATTAATCTTGTTAATTCTTTCAAAGAACCATCTTCTAGCTTTGTTGATGTGTTCTACTGTAACTCTAGTATCTAATTCATTGATCTCTGCTCTAATCATAATTATTTCCTGTATTCTGAGTCAGGATGGCTTAATATGTTGTTGATTTTCCATTTCCTTGAGGTGTAAAGAGAGTTGCTCTATTTGGGATTTTTCAATTTTTTTGAGTGAGGCTTGGATGGCTATGTATTTCCCACTTAGGACTTCTTTTGCTGTATCCCATAGGTTTTAGATCAATGTATCTTCATTCTCGTTGGTTTCCATGAAATGTTTAAGTGCATCTTTGATTTCCTGGTTGATCCACACATTCTTGAGCAGGATAGTCTTTAGCTTCCAAGAGTTTGAATTGCTTCTGAACTTTTTCTTGTGGTTGAGTTCCAGTTTCAAGGCATTGTGATCAGAGAAGATGGAGGGAATAATCTCAGTCTTTTGGTATCAGTTGAGCCCTGATTTGTGACCTTGTATCTGGTCTATTTTGGATAAAGTTCCATGTGCACCTGAGAATAATGAGTATTCTGTTTTAGGGTGGAATGCTCTGAATATATCTATGAGATCCATCTGGTCCAATGTGTCATTCAAAGCTCTTATTACTGTGTTGATTTTCTGTTTAGATGATCTATCCCTTGCTGAGAGTGGTGTGTTAAGATCTTCCACATTTCATTTATTTGTATTGAAATGACTCTATTTTGCTTAACAGTTGGCTTATATAGTTGACTGCTCCCATATTGGGGGCATAAATATTTACAATTGTTAGTTTTTCCTGGTGGATAGACCCTTTAAGGAAGATGTAGTGTCCTTCTGCATCTCTGACTACAGTCTTTAGATTAATATCTAATTAGTCTGATATGAGAATTGCTACCCCAGCTTTCTTTTGAGGTCCATTAACATGAAAGATGATTCACTATCCCCTTACTTACAGTCTGGAAGTGGCTTTAGATTCAAAGTGTGTCTTTTTTAGACAGCATATGGATGGATCCTGTCATTTTATCCAGTCCGCAACCCTGTGCCATTTTATGGGAGCATTTAGGCCATTCACATTGAGAGTGATTATTGATAGGGGCCTTTTTAAAAAGATTTTATTTATTTATTTGACACAGAGAGAGAGATCACAAGTAAATAGAGAGGCAGGCAGAGAGAGAGAGAGAAGGAAGCAGGCTCCTTGCTGAGCAGAGAGCCCAATGTGGGCCTTGATCTCAGGACCCAGAGATCATGACCTGAGCTGAAGGCAGAGGCTTTAACCCACTGAGCCACCCAGGTGCCCTGATAGGGGCATTTTTATTGACATCATGTTGCTTGTGACGTTCTTGTTTCTATAGTTTACCTCCGTAAATTTCTGTTCTGTGTCACTATTGGGATCCTTCCTCTTTCTGGCATGATAGTCACATAATCTTTTAGATCTTGTGGGTCCTGGAAGCTCTTTATGTCTCCTTCCATTTTAAAAGTCAATCTTTCAGGGTTCATTATCTTTGGTTGCATTTTTTTTAATGTAATTTCCTGAATATGTCTTGCCAGCCCTTTCTGGCTTGCCAGGTTTCTGTGGACAGGTCTGATGTTATTCTGATGGTCCTCCCTCTGTACTGAAGGTATCTCTTCCCTCTAGCTGCCTTAGGATATATTTTTGAATTTATGATTCACAAATTTCATAATTATGTGCCTAGAGGTTTTTCTATCATTGATCTTGGGGAGTGTCCTCTCTGCCTCTAGGACATGAACAGTTGTTTAATAACCCAGATTAGGGAAATTTTCATCCAGGATTTGTTCAACTATATCTTCTAGCCTTCTCTCTCTTGCTCCCTCAACTCCCTCAGGGATTCCAATAATTATGATATTTGGACATTTCATGGTGTCATGTATTTCCCTAATTCTGTTTTCACTGGATTTTAGCTGCTTGTTCCAAGACTGCTCCTGCTCCTCCTTCTCAATTAGTCTGTCTTCTAGATCATTAATGCAATCTTTTGTTTCACTTACCCTAGCTCTTATGGCATTTAGATTAGATTGGATCTCATTGATAGCGTTTTTATTTTTATTTTTATTTTTATTTTTTTTAAAGATTTTATTTATTTGACAGAGAGAATACAGCCAGAGAGGGAACACAAGCAGGGGGAGTGAGAGAGGGAGAAGCAGGCCTCCCGCCGAGCAGGGAGCCCGATGTGGGGCTCGATCCCGGGTCTCCGGGATCATGACCTGAGCCGAAGGCAGTCGCCCAACCAACTGAGCCACCCAGGCGCCCCCACATTGATAGCGTTTTTAAACTCTGCCGTTTTGGTTTTCAACTTCTGCCCTTCACTTCCACCTTAGAGCTTCTACCTTGCCACTGAGGTTCTTTTCCAAATTAACCATTGCTTGGATAATTGCTATCCTGAATTCCATTTCTGTCATATTGTTTGTTTTCATATATTGTAGTTCTGCGATGGGGTTGCAGATTCTGAGTTTTTCTTCTGTTGGGTGTTCCTCCTGTGTCACTTTGGCAAAGGGTGGTTGAGGGGATATATAACTGAATATATCAACCATGATACAGGCAAGTTGCCCATTGGAAGGTTTTGGAACAATCAGAAGTCACCACCAATAAAGAAGAAGAAAGAAAAAAGAGAGAGAAATAGAAAAGAAGGAAGAAACAATCCAGCCAAAATAGGCCCCAATTGTAGGATTTATATGGCACAAAACCAAAAAAGATAAACAAAAAGACTGTCAAAGGTAGAAGAATGGGGGGAAATGTAAGAAGCAGAACCCAACCCAAACGATCCCCAAGAACAATATTTATATATTACAAAAGCAAAAACAAATACACAGAAACACTGACAGAAGAATAGGATGGGGAGGTGAGTACAAACCCTCATTGTGGGGAAGGAAAGTATTTCAATTCCTCCTGGGTGTATCTGGACTCCACTTTTTAGAGATAAAGGGAAATTAAAACTGGTTTATATATAGGGGTCATGTTGAATAGGAATGAAGGATTACCTGGAAGTTTATATCTAATATTATATTTAAAAAAAAAGAAAGTAAGAAACAAATAAAGATGGGTACCTGTATTAAAAAAGTTCAAGGAAAAAGTTATTATAGAATGTTGTATTAAATATCATGTAATAATAAGTGGGTTAAAAAATAAAAGAATAAGAATAGTGAGAATGAATTTAAAATTTAAAATAAAAACAAAAATAACAATGAAAAGAAGTTTAAAAGAAAATACAATGAAAAGCTGTATGTATAAAATATACAGGTTTTGTTCACTTACTTGTGGTGCATGAGGGGTAAACTGGAGGACAGTGGGAGAAGGAAAGTAAATGGGAACTAGGGTAATCTAGGGAGGGAAACGAAACAACAGAGACTTTGGACATAGAAACAAACTGAGAGACTTGGAGGGAGGGGGATGGAGGGATGGGAGAGCCTGGTGGTGGGTACTAGGGACACCTAAAGTGTGGAGCACTGGGTGTGGGGAATGGGGAATGAATCTTGGAATACTGGGAAAAAAATTTAGTAACAATAAAAAAAATACAGGTTTTGGGGTAGTACCAGGAGCTTAATATATTGTTTTTTCTCCCTGATGTTGGGATTTTACAGTTTTATGGAGACCCTTTGGTAGTTGTCCTCTTGTCTGGCTTGCCTTCTGGTGGAGGGGCCTGCCATATTGTTTTTTCAGTCAACGTTGCTTGGGCTGAGTCCCCCAGCCCCCTATCAAGGGCCTGGGCTCTATGGAAACTGTTTTTTCAGGCTTTTGTTCTCTGAGGTTTTTGTTCTTTTGTGGCTTTTTGCAGCTTTTGGGAAAGTCAGAGCAAAGTAAGCTGTCCTCACCCAGACCTCCATCTCAGAGAGAAGCCTCAGTCAGCTCTCCTTTGGGTATTGCAGGGCACACAGACTCTCCCTTTGCACTCCTCCCTGCACCCCACCACCTCTCACAGTTTAGCTGTACTCCCAGTTGCTAGCAAGAATGGCACCCAAGGCCCCTACCTGTCCCTTTCATTCTGAAACCACAAGTGATGTTGATTCATGTGAGCTTGTCACTGTCTGGACACTCTCTGGAGCCCACACCCACGCTGGGTGCACTAGGACTTCACGGTCCTGCATGTCACATGGAAGGCTGTGGCAAGTGTCACCTCCATAGCAGGTTGCAAGTGCCTGGCCCAAACAGTGGTTGAAGCACAGACTCAGGGACTTCCTGTGGGGTTCCCTCAGGTGCTGGGGAGTGCTTTCTACCACTGACCAGAAGCCAGTTTTATGCCCTTGTTAGTGGCTGTCAGGTTCTCCCAGTTGTCTCTTAAGGCCCTTCGTTTTTGAGTGCTTTTAACCAGACGGCAATTTGATGCTGAATCCCAAGCACAGGGCACTTTTGTATTGGGACATTACTTTCCAATCAGTCGCTACTCATGTCTCCCTCCCCCTCCTGTTTCTCCTCTGAAATCAGTCTGAGCACTCCCACTCTGTTTACCTCTCTTCTGAGGCTCTTCTACCCCTATAGATATTCATAAGTGTGTAGTCTTACATCTTAGGGTGATTTCATGGGCATTCACAGTGTCCTGGTAGATATTGAGCTCATTTCTGGGGACCCTTTGAAATGGGGTCTCCTAATTCTCCGCCATCTTACCTCTTAATATAATTATTTAATGTACTCAATAATCAAGTTTCTGTTCATTTATGAAAAATGAGGGAGAAATATTTTTAAAAGTACATGCTCAAAGTTTATATTTCTATATGTTATTCATTAAAACAATCAATAGTAGATCCAATAATCAAAATTTGAGGAAAAAAGTATATCTGAATTTATCAATTTTGTAGGGAATATTATAAATATAAGTTCACACTTGGATTATTCCGATTTTAAGCATCAGGGCATTTTGTCTCAATTATGTTGCAAAATAGATACAACTTTGCCTTCAATAGAATAATATGACAAAACTATGTGAGATAATTAAGATTATTGCTTTTCTCTTTATTATTAAAAAATCATTTCCCTGACTTTAAAACAATGGAAATGGAACATATGCATGGCATTTAAAGTTTTTTTGTTGTTATCAACATGCAACCTATGTCTAAAAATATTCTCTAATACTACTCTTATGACATAACTATGATCAGAGGTTAAATGTGGAAAATACATTAATCACCTAACATTATCTCATACACAGATAAATCTGTGATGAGAAGACTAAAATATTTATAAGACTATACCCAAATATAGTCAAAATTTCCATCTGGTCTAATTTAACTATCAAAGAGAACATAATTTATCTATGAGTTGTGCTTTACACTGGTCTAGCAACATAGTTGCTTAAGAAATACTTTAAGTTGCTTTGGTTGACTAGGGACAGGAGATATATATGAAATTGATTTTTAGCTAAAGCAAAAGACATTTATTTTTATCTGTGTTTGTTCTTAAGTGCCTCTAGAGTTGTCCTTATAAACTTTTTGTTGTTGTTAAAGTTATCGCTTTCTTCAACCTTCAATGGAAAACACTTGCTGTATGTTGAACTTCGTCTTTCTGCTTCAAATTTCTGAGTACTCTTAAGTGAGTTAGTTTTTTTTTCTTTATCAGATAAAAATTTTGTGTTCTTTTATTACCTATAAGTTAGGTTACTGAGGTTTCTCAAGCTGTATAACACATACAACTGGTTGAAGGCAGCCAAGTTTATACTCCTGTGATCTGATTCTGAACGTGTATGAAAAACTACTTTATCTCAGCCAAGTCTGGATGAAGATATCATATTCTCAATCCTCTGTAGGATCAAGTGGCAACCTTTTCCTAATCATAGGGATCAAAATAAATTTTTCTCAACAGTGCATGTTACCTAACAATTTACGTGGGTAAAAACAATGGGATGCTCCTTCTAAAAATACAAATAAGCCAAAGAATGTGTGTGTTCATCATTTACTGGAGGATATTCATGGGCATCGGCAAAATAGAGCTCCTCAGGAAATCCAGAAGTCCTTAATCTCACTTTAGCCTTAAGAGATAAGGAAGACTCATATTCTGCTGCTTCTCCTTAAGTCTCTACCAAAGCATCAAGGAAAAAACAAAACAAAAAAATCTCTCTTTTCAATCTCATCAGAAAAACAGATTTTTTAAAAAAAGGCTCAGAGGGCAGATACAGGTTACTAAGTACATGAATAATAAAATTTACTTTTTAAATGATAATTTTTAAAAGGAAATAAAAAATAAATGGAGGACAAAAAATGATTAAACACAGAATAAAAGATTACTCCAAGCTAAAATAAAACTTGTAAGTAGATTAAAAGTTTCACTGACTAAAAGGTAGAATTGATGAGGAGGAAAAAAATGTAGCTTGATCCTCGTGAAATTTCTGAATTGAAAGATGAAAAAAAAATATTACAAGCCTAACAGAGCAAAGAATACCTGATATGGAAAGAAAACAAAATCACACCATTAGAGGAATTCTCATTTACAAGCTGAGACTAGAAGCTAGAGACAGAGAAATGGTGCACAATATAATGAGAATAAAAATGTATAATCATAAAATGTTCAGGAGAAAATCAAACACTTGGAAGCTAAAGACAATCCTGCTCAAGAATATGTGTTTCAGAAGAACTGAAACACTTCAGGGAAACCAATGAGAATGAAGATACATCGATGCAAAACCTATGGGATACAAAAAGGCGGTCCTAAGGGGGAAATTCATAGCCATCCAACCCTCACTCAAAAAAATTGAAAAATCCTGAATACATCAACTCTCATTACACCTTAAAGAACTGGAAAATCACAAAAAATTAAACCAACCCCCACACAGGATGGGAAATAATAAGGATTAGAGCAGAGATGAATGAATCAGAAACTAGAGATACAGTAGAACGCATCAACGAAACTAGAAGCTGGTTCTTTGAAAGAATCAATACGATCAATAAACCATTGGCCAAACTAATCCAAAAGAAAAGGGAGAAGACCGAAATTAATAAAATCATGAATGAAAGGGGAGAGATCACAACTAACACCAAGGAAATAGAAACAATCATCAAAAATTACTATCAACAATTATATGCCAATATGTTTAACAGCCTAGAAGAGATGGATACATTCCTAGAAACCTATAAACTACCAAGACTGAAACAGGAAGACATTGACAATCTGAATAGACCTATATCTAGTAATGAGATTGAAGCAGTGATCCAAAACCTCCCCAAAAACAAGAGTCCAGGACCAGACGGATTCTCTGGGGAATTCTACCAAACATTCAAAGAAGAAATAACACCTATTCTCCTGAAACTCTTTCAAAAAATAGAAACAGAAGGAAAACTTCCAGACTCTTTCTATGAAGCCAGCATCACTCTAATACCCAAACCAAAAAAGATCCCAACAAAAAGGAGAACTCCAGACCAATATCGCTGATGAATACAGATGCCAAGATTCTCAACAAGATCCTTGCTAACAGAATCCAACAATACCTTAAAAAGATTATCCACCATGACCAGGTGGGTTTTATCCCAGGGATGCAAGGGTGGTTCAACACTCGCAAAACAATCAACCTGATAGAACAAATCAATAAGAGAAGAGAGAAGAAGCACATGGTCTCTCAATTGATGCAGAAAAGGCATTTGACAAAATACAACATCCGTTCCTGATCAAAACTCTTCAAAGTCTAGGGATAGAGGGAACATTTCTCAACCTCAAAAAATCTATCTATGAAAAACCCACAGCGAATATCATTCTCAATGGGGAAAAACTGACAACCTTTCCTCTGAGATCAGGAACAAGGCAAGGATGCCCACTCTCACCACTACTCTTCAACATAGTGTTAGAAGTCCTAGCAACAGCAATCAGGCAACAGAAAGAAATGAAAGGTATCCAGCTTGGCAAAGAGGAAGTCAAAATCTCTCTCTTTGCAGATGACATGATACTCTATGTGGAAAACCCAAAAGACTCTACCCCCAAACTACTAGAACTCATACAACAATTCAGTAATGTGGCAGGATACAGAATCAATGCGCAGAAATCAGTTGCATTCTTATACACTAACAACGAAAAAATAGAAAGA